>CAIGRP010067595.1:2994-25973 GCA_903798385.1 Fraxinus cuspidata | reverse complement strand
AAAATCTAAATTTTAATTTAAATCAGAATCAACAATTAAATTTAATATGATCGAAAAGGAGATAGTAGTTCTATTAATTCTTTTTTTAGGCCCCACAGGCACTTTAGGCTGAAAATTCATTATGCTCAACTATACAAATATGTAGCCCAGAGAGTGATTTTTGGAGTGGAATCGATTATTTGATAGTCCTTAAATAAAGGGCAAAGGAATCAAATTGGACTCTATTGAAGGATTTTTTATGTTTAGAAATTAAGTCCATGTTCGATGGCCATTACTTTCAAAAAAATAATATTTTGAATATTGATTTTTATGAAATGTATGGTAAAAAAATCAAAGAAAAATTTTGGATTTACGTACAAAATATTTTATTGTGTGAATGTGCGATAAAAAATGAGTATGTAAAATAAAAAAAATAAAAAAAGAAATTTTAAATAATCCTTCATTAGAGTCCAATTTGATTCCTATGTCCGCAACACCCAACCCAAATGTAACAACTAATCGGTATGGCAACTTGTAGGAAATCACGACCACACAGCTCTCTCTTTGGACACTTCATCAGGTAATGAAACCGTTTCAGCAAATCATGACATCAAAATTCCCAGAAAGGATCTGAAGCTGCAACGTTGGATTGGATAAATTGTGGAAGATTTTCCGCAATTTATGCTGATACTCCTTCGGGGAAAGGGGATCTATAGCATGAATACGCGCACTGCCTCATCCCAAAGTTTCCTTTTTCTTCATTGTTGTAAAACTGGAGTCGATTCATAAAATCATTGAGATGCATCAAATAAAAATCTACAAGATTTTCACTTGAATAACCTAATCATACTCGTCAAAGATCAAGAATCTAGCTCCAATGTAAGTATAACATTGATATAAAAGTCAAGTTTAAGGGTCTCTAGAATAGGCAAGAGTATTTATTTCCTTATCCAACACGCGCACGCAATAGGCACTTGGGACAATAGTAGGCAAACTCTAACAAAGAGCAAATGTGACAGGCGTCCGTTAAACATAAAGCACAAATCATGCAACAGATACATAAAAGTCTTTTTCCTAACGAAGCACGAAGAGCAAATGGCACAAGTAGATTCCAAGAAACTTCAGAAGAACCTGCAAGTTATTAAAGATACAAGGTTTTAAAGTGACCAGTTCATATGCTGGACAGAAGAATTAAAACCCCTCGGCTGCTGGTACTGTCCTCCTCCAATCTTGAGTTCACTGGAATGCTGACTGTTACCAGGCTGCAAAACTTGACCCAAACCAAGATCAGGAGGCATCTCATGCAAACTGCTACTGACTTGGTTGCCCTGCGAGGACACTAAAAAGTGACCAATGGGTGCACTGTGGGTAACCCACGGTTGAACCAGGGGTGTCCCATTGGCACCAAATGAATTGTTTTTCCCATGACTGGACGAATGGTTTCTTGAGTCCCACGGTTGATTTGACAGAAGAGAGTGAGCACCGCTGGAGTCCGAGACTCCATTGTAACATTCTTCTGAAGATACTCCAGGACCCAAATAACTTGTTCGGGTCATTAAACCTTGCAGAAGATCAGGTGGAGGATTTTGCAAATCACCCTGCCATGAAAGTGCAAACTTTCCTGTGATCGTATCTTGATTGCCCACCACTCGTTCAGAAGACATTGTATTTGTCCATGAATCCCTCCCAGTCAGAATCGGGTTTGTAGCAAAGTCCATCACAAAGCCTCTACTTCTGCCATGGTTTTCTGCCATGGGGCAAATATCAATCATATGAACTCAGTTTCTTCGAAAAAGAAATTTATCAAATTGGGAATGAATATTTTGCGAAAATATTAGCACAAAAAGGATTCCTCGGAAGAAGTTGAGTCCATCATATCTAACCAAATATGGATGAAGAAAGATGTCCATAGCGAGTGGACAATAATGATCCAGGTGGCGGCTTCCTCCTACGCTCATTGTGGCCTGCAAGTCGTCTGCGGCAACTCCGTTTTCCTTGGTCAAATTCGGGCAATTGATGAAACCTGGAACATAATAATTTAAGAAGCCATCATCGCAACAATAATTGAAATGATGCAGGATGCAATAGGAGAATTGCAGGAAACAGGGGAAGGAGAAGAGAAAGGAGGGGGAAAAGAGAGGAGAGAAAAAAATTGGGGAAGAATATCAATTCATTTCATTTATCAATGCTTGTTAACATAAACCTTAAAATTGAAAACAATATCAAATAAAACCTCTCCTAATATTGTATAATGATGCCATAAGACCTCAGATATCATTATCTAGGTTAAAATACAATCTCGTAAGAGTAGATTGCTGAAAGCAGAGGAAACCTTGCTTATTTGTTCACTTCTTAAGCAATTATTGTTTAGAGACACTTGGGGACCACAATATACCAGATAAATCCTCCTGAAAACCTCAGAGATGATAATAAGAAAATTGGCATACCAAGCCAACTGTGTACTTCTATCATAGGAAACAAACAAACTAATTGAAAAAAAATAAGTTTTAAGAAAATTGTATATGTTTTTATTATTTCCAACATTCAAGTAAGAGACTACAATTTGTAAGTTTAAAAGAGCTAATGTATCCAAAACTAAAAGGAGAGTGAAATAAAGATCTTAACTAATTCCCTTATTGAAAGGGATTACAAATCACCTAAATACAGGAAATAATATCTCTTAGTTATTCAAATCAAAACTAACATAATCTTAACACTCCCCATCAAGTTGGAATATATATATCCAGCATGTTGAACTTGGTTCTTAGCTTCTTAAAACATTTCCTCCAAGAGATTTTGCAAAGATGCCAGCTGCAAATGAGATGGGACAAATCTGGTGAATCTGACCATCTTGTATCTTTTCTCTTACAACGTGACGGTCAAATTGCATGTTTTGTGCGCTCGTGATATATGGCTGCAATCAGCTTGATTATCACGTAGCAGCCTTGCTGGTCTGATAGATACTTGCATATCATTGAGCAAAAATCAGAGCCAAGTTAGCTCATAGGTTGATGCTACCATGGTTCAAGACTCAGCTTCTGAGGATGATCTTGAAACTGTTTTTTGCTTCTTTGCTTCCCAAGAAATCAATGAATTCCCTAAGATCACATAATAACCTGTTGTTGATCTTCTTGTTGTAGGACAATTTGCCCAATTAGCATCACAATAAGCTTTCAAAGTAAAGGAATTGCTTGATCAGAATAACAAACCTAAACCAAGACTTCCTTTCAAATGCTTGATAATACGAAGAGCAGCATTCCAGTGAGGCTTTCTCAGAGTATGCATAAATTGGCTTAGGATATTAACTGAGTATGTAATGTGTGGTCTTGTAATTGTGAGAGAGATTAGTTTTCCGTAGCAAGCTGGATCATGTAGAAGGTCACCTTATGGATTTGTGAGGTTAAGATTCATCTCGGAGGGAAAGTTTGATTGTTACTATGATCTCTAAAGTATATTTTCGTTGAGAGATAACAATACCAGCTTTGGACCTTACAACTTCCAACCGAAGAAAATACTTAAGAAGACCAAGATCTTTAATATGAAATTGCTGGTGAAGAAATTGTTTGAAACTTTGTATAGCAGCTGCATCATTTCCAGCTATCATTATGTCATCTACATAGATAAGCGCCATATTTGTAGACAAGTCTTTAGACTTCACAAACAACGAATAATCTGAATGTGATTGGATAAAGCTAGCCTTCTTAATAGCATGAGGAAATTTGGAAAAAATCAATTTCAAGGAGCTTGTTTAAGACCATATTGGGACTTGTGCAGTCAGCATACGAGCTTCTCCTGTTGACAAAGGATCCATGGTGGAGTTATGTATACTTCTTCCTCTAAATCTCCATAGAGAAAAGCATTGGTCACATCCATTTGATACAATCGCCAATGTCTTAACAGCAGCAACAGCAAGAACACAACGAACAGTGGTCAATTTGGTTACAGGAGCATATGTTTTAGTGTAATCCAAGCCTTCTTGTTTAGAAAATTCTTTAGCTACCAACTGAGCTTTTTAGCATTCAATTGTGCCATTAGAATTGTATTTGATAAGATAAACCCACTTGCAGCCAATGGGATGATGACCAGAAAGGAACTAAGGACCATGTCTTTTGTATAGCGAGAGCATCAAGTTCACGTTGTATTGCCTCTTTGCCATTTTGGATCTAAGACAGCCTAAGCATAAGTAGTTGGTTTGAGGACACTTAAAATGGTATTAACAAAGTTTTTATCGTTAGAAGACAAATAGTCATAGGAAAGATAGTTATTTAAACGATGTCAAGTACCTCACTTAGTCGAAGATGCCTGGTTTGAAGTTGCAACTGATGGCGTTGTACTAATATGTCCACAATGAAAATCTTGAAGGAGAATGGATGGTTGTCTGACAAGCTCACTTCTGCGCTTCTGCGAATAGGAGGTGCAGGAGAGGATATAAAGGGAGAAGGTGAAGAAGCGAGCGACCAAATAGAATTAGGTAATGAAGTGATGATTACGGGTGACGAAGAAATAGGATGAGTTTCAAGTGGAGATGGATCATTGGTATAATCTGCTATGTTAAAAACATATTATGCATATTTCCACGAATGATATCTCAAGTTGGACTCAATGATGCATAATATGTTTTTAACATGCAAATGGTCGAGAGGTTTGTTGAGCCAATTTGAGTTATCTTAGAATAAGCACCATTGAGCAAGGTTACTTGAGAAGGGAGAGGTATTAGGTACCGAAGTTGCTATGTGGTTTGTTGCACCGCTATCAATAATCCTGAGATTCAAGTCCGTCTTTTGTACACTAAATGATGAGCAAAAAGGTGTAGAGATACCTGCATAATTTGCTCAAGTAGAATTTTTACCATTTCTAAAGAAAGCTTTTATTTGGGCAAGCTTTTCAGAGGTAAATTGAGGAGTTTGTTTAGCTGGTGTGTGGTGATGCATTTCGACACTAGTTTGAAGTGCAACAGTTTTTCTGCTTCGATTAGGAGGTTGAATATCTTTGCCATGGAGCTTTTGACCAATTGAGAATCCATTCAACGATTCAACGTGTAAGTTGTACCCTTGCAATAAGAACATAGCAGAGATTTTTTAGTTCCTTTTGACTTGGAATGAGAGGATGGCCACAATCTGCTTCGTCATTGAGCATCAATATGTGATTCCCTAGAATTGTCACGAGTTTTGATGTGAATGTAGCTATGTCAACAAGCGGAGCCGGAACTCGGGCTCGGCTCGAGCTTTTTCGGACCGAGCTTTTTTGGGCCCAAGCTGAGCCGAGCAAAAGCTCGGCCGAAAAAATGAGGCTCAGCCCGAGCCTAGCGGGCGGAGCCGAGCCGGCTCGATTTTTTTTTTAATAATAGCTGCAGCTAAAATAGCTGCCTGCACAAAGTAGGCTGCTATTTTTAGCTGCCTGAGCAAAGCAGGCTGCTAACTGCATGCACAAGCAGGCAGCTACAGTAGCCTTGTGCAAAGCAAGCAGATTTAGCTGCCTGCACAAGTTACATTTAAAAAATATATATATTTATATTAAACGGGCCTGCCCGAGCGGCGAGCTTTTTTGCCATCCCTATGTGAATGAGATCAGTACATTTTGCTTTAGTAAGTCCTCGCTACTTTTCTTCCTTACATAGAAGTGAATACCTTTTTAACAGTTGGTAGAGGATGCATTAACATGATTGAAGGAATTGTCTCAATCTAATTTTTTTCCTCTTTTTCTTTTAAGTCTTATTGTCCTCCACAATTACACATGATTGAAGGATTGCAAGTAGATAGCTCATCCCACAATATTTTCATCTTTGTATAATAAGAAAAAAGTCAATCTTGATTTTGTTTCAATTCAACAATAGATCGTTAAGTTTGATAATGATGGGAAAATCACCTTGAGAGAAACATTCTTGAAGGTCGGTCCAAATCTCTGAAGGTATTTCAACATAGAGTATACTGTTTGTAAGCTCCCGACTTAGAGAGTTAAAAATCGAAGAATGCACCATATCTTTGCAATGCTGCCACAAGGAGTACTTTAAATCTTTTTCATCTGGTGTTTGAATGGTTTCTTTGATAAACCCTAATTTATTTTTGGTACAGAGACTCATCGACATAGTTCTCTTCCACATAGCATAATCGGTTCCATCTAAAAACTTTTGGAACGACAATCGTTCCAGGATGGTCAAAAGCATAAAGAAAAAGAGGATATGATGAATCAAACACAGATATGGACATGGTGTTATCAAAGTAGGCAAAAGTGTTTTACAAAGTCAACAAGATCAATACTCTCATACAATAAAAAAAAAAAAGTTCTAAGAAAATTGTATATGTTTTTATTATTTCCAACATACAAATAAGAGACTTCAATTTATAAGTTTACAAGAACTAATATGTCCTAAAATAAAGTAAAATAAAATTCTTAACTAATTCCCTTACAGAAAGGGATTACAAATCACCTAAATACACGAAATAATCTCTCTTAGTTATTCAAATAAAAAATAACATAATCTTAACTCTAATACCAAACAATTCACGTCTTGGAAATATTCCAATTATCTCTATGAGATACACATTGTGGCACTGGAGGTGTGGAGATGACAAACAAATAAAGCAGTGAAATCTCACCTTTGCCATCTTTTAATTGATCAAAATTCATATTGGTTGCCAATGTAAGTTGCAGTCTAGTGAATAAAAACACACACACATATATATCTATAGTTCCTGAACCTATTTTACCCCCACATAGAAGAAACACCACCCTATTTCACATCTTGGAAATATTCCAAATATCTCTATGAGATACACATTGTGGCACTGGAGGTGTGGAGATGACAAACAAAAAAAGCAGTGAAATCTCACCAACTTTGCCATCTTTTGATTGATCAAAATTCATATTGGTTGCCAATGTAAGTTGCAGTCTAGTGAATAAAACACACACACACACATATATATCTATAGTTCCTGAACCTATTTTACCCCCACATAGAAGAAACACCACCCTATTTCAGATTCTGCAGTGTTGAATAGCTCCACTACTTTTCTCTCAAGAAATTTTAGTAATTCCAAGGCTGCAAAGAGAAAAAAAGAGTTGTGGCTACACACTTATCAATGGAAAATAACTTCATATCAGAATTTTGAATATAGTGTGAGTAAAAGTTAGCCGCACAAAGACCTAGTTCAAAGCTCCACATGAAGGTGGAGTCACGGATTGAGGAGTAGACGAATCTAACAGCTGACAAAATGCATTTTACTTCCATATAACTTATTACAACAGTTATTTTGAGTTTGCATACAACATAGATTCTTTTTTTCTCAAACTTCCAAGAACAAAGACATGATCTTTTCTCAAGATTTTCCTTGTCTTTTCTTGAGAGAGAAATTTGTCGAAAAGAGTTTGCAAATATACGGTAGAATTTCTTTAGGCCGAGCAGATACATTAGTCCACCTTTTTTTTTTTTTTTCTGCTTTCCAGTCAGATTATTTTATCAACGCAATACCTTGATACAACCCCTATATAAAAAATATTTTTCAATACTATTTATGCAACCAAAATTAGACTTTTCTAGACATCACATCAACTTCCCATATGTTTTATGCTATGCAACACAAGTGTAAGAAAAAAAATGTAAAAAGGAATGTAATTTTATCTTATTATATGGAACTATGTTCCTACAGAACCATTAGATTTTTCTAAGTTCCACTGGCTCTCACAATCTTCCTCTACTGAATATCATAGTTAACAAGTTATACTGAAGGACCACATGGAAGTTGACCAAATGATATCTTCATGTTTACCAAATGATATCTTCAGTTTTTATGTCCAATATAATGTGACCTAACTCGATTTTAATTCTCTGCAATGACTCGTGTATATCCATTCTCCTTCCTTTTCTTCCACGTCTTCCCTAACCGGGGATGCTAGCACTGGCCCCAATCATTGCCAAGATTCTAAACGGAACATCCCATTATCATGATTTAGGCTATTTGTTTTCCTTATATTCTTCATTCTTTCAGTTCTTCACGTTGGGCTCCTTAACGTGTGTCACTTCCCAGCAACCTCAAACAAGAAATAGTCAAACACTGATGAACACAAGGATGATTGTGCAAACTTGTGAATCGTTTGGCAAGATAATACTGAAGCTACTTCCTTCACAAGATGTAGATATATTACTAAATTAACTACATTTAGAGCTTATCACATTTTGTACACAAGGTTAACTACATCAGCTCTATTTTGTCCATCTGTCCAATACATTTGGCTAATACTGATACAACAACGACTAAAAATTGGGGGTATTAATTTAATTTTACACACCTATGAAATAACTTGTTAACTATTGAAAGATCACCAAACAATCAGCAGAGCACAAGAAAAAGAAGGATTGGTAACTAAATTAATGTCACAGGCACCTACTAGAAGTCTAAATCCCAGAGAAAAGTAGTAAATATTTCATATCCTACAATATCATTATTTTTGTAGACAACTAATCACAAAGCATCTGATGCATGATTGGCTAGTAGTATTACATGATACCAAACAATATAATGATCAAAAATTTCGGCTTATTTTCCTTTCTTAGTCTTTTCCAATAACGTCTGGTCAATCTTATCAAACATGCCACTAAAGTTCACCAATGTCACAACCGAAATCTTGAATAAATTTCAAAAAAGCCTCCGCATAAGGAAGTGAATAGAAACACTATCAACAAAACTAACTCCGGGGCAGAGATTCTACTGGAAGTCTGTGATCATTCACACCATTGAAAAGACAAATTTAACACGGTGAGTTTGACACGAACAATGAAATTCAACAAAAACATTATCCACACAATCAGAAGATTAAAAAAAAAAAGGGAGTGCTCTAGAAAAGTAGCAAATAAACTATATGCAAGTGTGTACATATAATCAGTAATTAAGTTTTTGTGTGCATGCATATGCGTGTACATTTAAATAAGGCAAATGATGTACTTTTTTAATATATAAAGAAGAAAAAAGGAAATTAAAAAACAAAGCTGACCTGCTGCATTGCTGGCAAAACCTTTGCTCAAGGCCTGCAACAATGACCTTTGGGGACTTGGAGTGCATACCACACACTTTGTGCCTTGAATAGTAAGCCTTAGCATCACTCAGATCTACCTTACACCCTTCTACTTGGCACCTGGGTGGCCGGCCACCTTGCACCACCCCGCTCCTCCCCTTCTTGGCAGGTGATGGGGGAGGCAGTCCGGCGGTCTTCGGCGGCAGTGAAGGCGGCCCACCGCCAAATTTGTCCTGCACTCCAACACCCGCATCTTCAAAGTAGATTTTCTTGCCAAACTTCAAGCCATTGAGTGAGTCTGACCCACCAGAAGTCGATGAAGAAGAAGAAGAGGCCGAACCAAGGTCCATTCTTGTTGTCTGGAACCCGTTCAACAGTGCCTACTGGGATAGTCAAATGAATACCACGTGGTTTAATATATAAGGAGACCAAAGAAATAAATGTAGAAGCTATTTATTTAGAATTATTGTGGATGAACATGGCCACGTTGCCCAGTTCATCCAGGGACGCCACTTGGCTCTGCTATAGTGGCGCCCCTGGATGAGCAGGGCCAAGCAAACTCATTTATGTACCCGTTTGGCCCATTATTTTCATAATTCATTTTTCACTCATTTATTTTTAACTATATATTCTCAAAAAAGAATTATCATTATGCTCCTTATAACGTAAAACAATGAGGGCGCCATAGGAGGTGCTATATATGTGTGTGTGTGTAATAAAGAGGGGATGTTCTGTATTTTTCTTGATATGGGAGTATGTAGTTTGTTTGTGTGGTGGAAGTGAAGTGGTGTAAAGTTGAAACCTGACAATGGGCCATAATCCAGCTTCGGGTTTGTGCAGAGTATTAAAAGACTGTTGTCAAAATAATGGAGAGAGCAAAGAAACGACAGATTTTGAGTGAGTTTTTTTGGTACTTTTTGGTAGTTCTCACTTCTCAGCAGCTTTAAAACACACACTTTATAGACATTAATTCAACTGTCGTTTTACACAAACCTTTTCTTTCTCTTTTCAGTTTTCAACCATACTCTGTAGCTAGTTAGTTACACGTATGATCCCTAGTTACTATACACAGTTCGATTCTAAATTGGGGCATCCGGATTTGGCCGGTTCCAACCAGAACGAAACGGTCATTGCAACAATTATTTTCCAAACATATTTTCAAAAGAAGTTGTTTTAAAATATTATCTTCAAGTTTAGCCTAACATTGTTGAGGTCAATCAGATAGAACCGCGTTCCAAGTGTTTTTTTGCTTGTCAATTTAAGATGTTTCGAGTGATCTTTATAATTTTGATTTTAAGAGAATTAGTTTTAATTGTGTTCAACAAAGAATGGGCTGTTAAAATAAGGGATAATTGTAGCTATCGTCGTAAATTTTTCATTTTTTAAAGACTTTTCCTCAATATTTCATTTGGACCATTCATAGTCCAAAAATTTAATTGGAAAAAAGGACAAATGAACGAATTTCATCCATTTAACCGCACAAGAATAAAAATTTGACTTCTTCTAACAGTTTTTACCAATTTTAAAATTTTACGCCGCGTGGGTTCGACATGCTGAAATAAGAGTAGCCTCAACCAATAAACTTACCTTCATATTTCGGCCATCTTTGTCTTGTAGATAATAATTGTTACGACTTGTTGGTAGCATTGCCACGTGGCCGACTTAGCGAAGTTCTGGACCCACTCCTACCGAACCATCAACCATATAGACGAGGCCCAGGAGGTAATTCCGAGGCCTATTATCAATTCGAGGTGGGCTTGCCGAAGCGGTCATGTTCGAGGCCCAATCGACTGATGGTGGCCCATGTGCAGAGATTTTGAATTTATTGTAGAAATCTTAATTGAATGATTGATGTGACTTTTGTAAAATGTGTATTTGTGTTTTGTCTTGTCAATAGGATGTAAGAGCATTAAATACTTTGTAAAGATAGAAAAACCAACATGATGGCTAGGATTTGATGTTTTGGTCGAGGGGATGAGGCCACGTGTAATTTCATTTAAGGGTCACAATTCCGTCTGTAACACTATAAATACCCTCGACCATGTAACAATTGAAACCTAATACAACTTTAGATACTTGGAACAACTTGATTTATTCTCCTATATTGATTTGAAAGCTTTAATCGGAGTTCATAGCGATTGGTTGTTATTATACAATCGTATCCTGGGTAATCTCGACTGTCGATCTGCCTTTACGTGTTGGATCTAGCTTGCACATGCAGGAGTGGATCCGACATCTGTTAGCAACATATTCTAAGATCAATATATTGGCGCCATCTATAGTAAACCACACTATAATCGCGAGCAACTTCGTGGAAAAAAGCTTTTCGAAAATAGTTCGGGCATCTCCATTGAAAAAGAATTTGATCTACAAAAAATAACAAGAGGAAGCCCCAAGTTTAATTTTAGGATTTTAGTCTGGAAAAGAGATGAGCTCAGATGGTGACGTCCTTCCCATGTGTGTGAGGGAAAACGATGACGAAGTTCCCTCCACAGCCGCCCCAATGGGACGACGTCGATCTCACCACCATCATAGACGAGGTGGGATGAGGATGGCAGCCCAACTCACCTGGGAAATGGCCATCAAGGCAGCCAACATGAGAAGCATTACTAATCAAAACCTGGCAATGCAGGAGCTATTGAGGCAAATGCAAGGCCAAGGAGGACATCGATCCCTCCCTTTGCACCCCAAGAACAATACCAGCAAAAAGATGAGATACAAAGCTAGAGGATCCGTCCTCCTAGGCACGCTAAGGAAATTAGCCCCATTGAAAGAGAAGTGGAAGTGGACATTTCTTCCAATTATGCATCGACCGACCCACCGAGGCCCCGTTCAATATGGAAGATAACTTCCCCCTGGAATATGAACCCGAAGCTAGGCCACAGAGGTCTGTTAGTGTATTTGATCGAATTAGCCCTGCAAATCCGAGGCCTAGGCAAACTCAGTAATAAGAAATTTTAGAGCTTCAGAATATGCTACAGCCCCCACCTCTGAAGACTTGGCAACCAAAGAAAAGGCAAGAATATGCTCCTGTGTTGCCCCGCCCAGAAATTAGAGTCAAATGAGGGACGAGGAGGCTGGGGACCAAGCAGGTCCTTCTGTTCCAACACCCAGATATGAGGCAGCTGAAAATTATGATTCAAATAGACCCCAGCAATCTTGTGATTTAGATGATGACGATGAGAATCTGCCCTTCTCAAAGGAATTGAGAAATGCCCAGGTACCGAGCCACTATGTGATGCCTAAAATACCGAAGTACGATGGGAGAGACAACCCGGCTAAACACTTGAATAGCTATAAGACACACATGAGCCTAAGATGGACCATCCTAGCTGTGAAATGTAGAGCTTTCCATTTGACTCTTAGTGGAGCAGCTGAAATTTGGTATAGTAGGTTACCACTTGGGATCATTCGGAGCAAGGAATGAGAGGTCCATATTAAGCATCCCCAAGACATGAGACAACAGCATGGAGAAACTTTGAAGAGTTTCCTGTCCCGTTTTACCAACAAAATGAAATATTGTGTTCAGGTTACTGATCGAGAGGCACTATCAGCATTGGGAGGAGACCTAAACATGAACACCTTATTTTGGAAAAAAGTTCAAAATCAGGACCCGACTACCTATGATGCATTGCTAGAAATGATTAGGCGAGAGATTATCAACGAAGAGTAGATTGACCATAGAAATAGGGCTAGTTAAGGCCTCCAGCCCCAGTAGAAGCAACGTAGGAAAGGGCCCACCTCCCATTTGATGGATCATCAATGGAACCAAAATGGCAACGAAATAGCCCCTAACTCAGGGCAAGCACTTGCCACAACCACCTTAAACGCAGTGCCCATGTTGGCCTACGAAAATGCCACACCCGAAACCAAACTCAACAAACTAAACCAGTACAGCAGGCCCCCGAAAGGGGACTAGGCCAAGAACAAGGTTCAGGACTTAGAGGTAGGCCATTCCCCCTAAATAATGCACGCATCATCATTCATACCGCCATGACATGGCAAAATGTAGAGATATTGCCCATCACCTTAGGTGGCAAGTCCCTAAAATGATCAATGAAATGATTCACGACATAGAAATAGGCCCCCACCTTGGCGTGACCAGCCGCCTAGGCGTAACGATGCCACTCTCCGCCATCGAGATGTGTCCCCCAAATGAATGAGTGAGCATGAAGAGGAAAGATCAAAGGACGGACAACAACAACGAAGAGGCTGTCAAACCCGAGCAGAGAACGCCCTTGTCCATAAAATTGACACAATCTTTAGAGGCCCTTACGTTGATGGAGAAATAAGGAACTCCTAAAGGAATAATGCCAGAGAGGCTAAAGGCCCCTCGTTAACCAGTTATACAATGAAGAGCAGCTCCCGAATGAGTCAAGCACCTTCCATTGCATTCACTCAGAAGATGCAGAAGGAATCTAATTTTCCTATTGAAATGCCCTTGTGGTAAGGGCCGTAGTGGCCCAAAATGGGCTGAAGGGGATGTTAATAGACAATGGTAGCTCCGTCAATATCCATTTCAAAACTACTTTTAACAAAATGGTTTTGGATCATGAGTTAACCCCCATCGCTATCCCCATGTACAATTTCACGAGGGATAGCATAATTTTGAGAGGTAAAATCACACTTGCAGTAGAAATGGGAGAGCCACCCCAATCAACTTTGAATTTTATGGAGTTTTTAATAGTTGATAGTAGGTCAGCCTACCATTGAGTATTGGGAAGACCTGCTTTGAAAGATTTGGGAGTCTTCACCTCCATCTACCACTTGTTCATGAAGTTCCCAACTGATCATGGAGTGGTAATGGTAAAGAGCGATGATAGGAGAGCCCGAAAATGCTACCTAAATTCCATTAGAAAGGCGGAACCCAGGGACGTCAACATGGTAATAGCTGATATGAAAATGATCGACGTCCTCAAGGAAGTGTCCATACTCGATGAGATTGACCCTCATATTATCGAATCTGAATCCCAAACAGCCCTAGTAGAAGAGCTGAAGAGTTTCCCGTGGACCTCTTGAATCTCGCCAAGTTGTTACAGGTAGGAAGAGGCTTTCCACCAGAGATTAAAGAAAGGCTCAAGGACTTCTTGAGTAGGAACCTGGACATCTTTGATTGGAGACACAAGGATATGGTTGGCATTGACCCTAAAGTCAGTTGCCACTACTTGAAGATTGACCCAAAAGCTCCCCTACATAGACAAAAGAGGAGTGCCTTTAACCCAGAACGATATGAGGCCTTGAAGGAAGAAGTGCAAAAGTTGATAAATAAATGGCTTCATCATGGAGGTCTTATACCCAAAATAGATCTCCAACCCGGTCTTGGTAAAAAAAAACATGTGGAAAATAGAGGGTGTTCTTTGATTTTTCTGACCTTAATAAGGCCTGTCCCAAGGACAGTTTCCCTCTCCCCGGGATAGATCAACTGGTAGATTCAACCGTGGGACACGAATTACTAAACTTCATGGATACCTATTTCGACTATAATCAAATTCCCATGTACCCGACGGATGAGGAGAATACTTCCTTTATCACGGATAGAAGCCTTTATTGCTACAAGATGATGCCCTTAGGGTTAAAGAATGTCGGACCACTTATCAAGGCATGTTAACAAGATGTTTGCTAACCTCCTTGGCAAGGCGATGGAGGTCTATGTGGATGACATGCTCGTTAAGAGTTTGAAAGTGGATGATCATATAGCTCACTTGAATGATAGCTTTCGGATCCTGAGAAAACATCGTATGATGTTGAACCCCCTTAAGTGTGCATTCGGTGTTGCTTCAGGCAAATTCTTGGTGTATATGGTAAACCAAATGGGCATACAGGCAAATCCTGAAAAGATACAAGCATTGGTCGAGATGAGGTCCGCTCAAAAATCGAAGGAGGTATAGAGTCTAACCAGGCGCGTGGCCGACCTAATTGCTTCATTTCAAAAGCCACCGACAAATGTCTCACATTCTTTAAGATTCTAAAGGAGGAAAGAAATTTCAATGGACCGATGAGTGTGAAGAGACATTTCAGAAGCTGAAAAAGTACCTAGGGCAGGGCCCCCTCCTCTTGAAACCCAAACCTGGAGAAGCCCTACAACTCTACTTGGATATCTCAAATGAATCCATTAGTGTCGTACTAATCAAGGAAGAGGGCACTACCCAACTAATGGTTTACTACATTAGCAAGGCATTGCTAGCACCTGAAACCCGATACTCGGATATGGAAAAGTTAACTTTGGCATTGATCACCACATCAAGAAAGTTGAGGCCTTATTTCCAAGCCCATACGATACACATGTTGAACAATTTCCTGCTTCAGCAAGTGCTTCAAAAGCCAAATGCCTCGGAGAGACTATTGAAGTAGGCAGTGGAGTTAAGCGAGTTTGACGTCCTCTTCAAAGCCAGGGCAGCCATCAAGTGCCGGCCCTAGCAAATTTTGAAGCAGAATTTGCCAACATCCCCGAGATGGAAGAAATCGTGAAGCCTGTCGAGCCCCCTACGTGGAATCTGTTTGTGGATGAGTCAGCTGGGGATATGAGCACGGGGGCGTCGCCATCCTAGTAAGCCCCGAAGGTCACTAATTGAATAGTGCGATGCAGTTCAGATTCAAGGCCACCAACAACAAGGTCAAATATGAGGCTCTGCTTACCGGCCTCAGATTAGCATGAGAGATGCAAGTGAGTAGGTTGTGCATTAACAAAGACTCCCAACTTATCGTTGGCCAGGTAAATGACAACTTCATAGCCAGGGATAAAGGCATGGCTGCATACCTTCGGTTGGTAATGGACCTGCTCTAATCCTTTGAAAAATTTGAGCTAGCCCAAATTCAGCGCATTGAAACGCTCATGTCGATGCTTTATCTAAGTTGGCGAGCAGCAAGGACTCAGAATTATTAACAATCGAGCATCTCTCAAGACCATCAATCGCCACGGAAGAGGTGATGTGGGTAGAAGGAATTCCCATCTGGATGCAACCCATTGTGGCCTATCTCAAAGATCATAGCCTTCCTGACAACAAAGATGAGGCTCATAAGTTAAGAAGAAGGTCTGCTCATTTTGTTTTCGTAGATGATGTTTTATATAAGCGAGGGTTTTTCTTTCATCTCCTTCGATGTGTTGGAGGGGAAGAAGCAATTTTTATACTCCGCGAAATTCACGAAGGCATTTGTGGCAACCACTGGGGAGGACTTGCATTGGCACCGAAAGTATTGAGGTAGGGATACTATTGGCTCACCTTGAAAAAGGAAGCCGTTCAGTTTGTACGAAAATGTGTCAAATGCTAACGCTTTTCCTCTATTCAAAGGCAACCGTCTCAAAAGCTAACAGCCATATCTAGCCCCTGGCCTTTCTCCAAGTGGGGTGGACCTCATAGGCGCCCAAGGATAGACGAAGTGCTAATTTTGTTATCTTTGCAATAGACTACTTCACGAAATGGGTTGAAGCTGAGCCTCTAGAAAAGATCACAGAAGCTAACACTTCCAAATTTTTGGGGAAGAACATTATAATCTAGTTTGGAATTCTCTAATCGATTGTGTCAAATAATAGGAAGCAATTTGATAACAAGAAGGTTAATGACCTTTGTGAAGAACTTGGGATCAAGAAAGACTTTTCCACCCCCACCATCCCCAAGCCAATGGACAAGTTGAAGCTATGAATAAAACTATAAAGCATACTTTGAAAAGGAAGCTCGACGCATCCAAGAGGGTTTGGGTTGATGTACTGACACAGGTGCTATGGGCAATCCAAACTACCAGCAGAACTCCGACTGAGAAACTCCTTTTTCAATGGCCTATGGTACCTAGGCCATGGCCCAATAGAGGTTGGGTTACCCTCCCTACGAAGATTACATTTTAGAGAGATATCGAATGATGAGCTTAGAAGGTCTGAGCTCAGTTTCCTTGAGGAAAGAAGAGATGACCCTCAACTGAAACTCACAGCATACCAATGGAAGAGGCTCGATACTACAATACCAAAGTCAAAAAGAGGTCCTTCTGGATAAATGATTTGGTGTTTCGAAGAGTGTTCTTATCATCCAGGGAGCCAAGAATAGACACTTTGGGCCCAAATTGGGAATGACCAAACTGTATCAAAGATAAATTCTGACGTGGAATGTATCTAATCGAAGACATGGATGGTAGGGTACATCCTCATCCATGGACTATTGAGCATTTAAGAATGTACAATCAATAAATGTACTGAATATCCGGAAGACCCTTCCCAGCCTTTGTAAATGAATAAATATTTTGTTTGAAAATTTAAAGTACAAAAATATATGTAAGAAAGCGTGGGCACCTCAAATGAGAGGATTAGATCCCAAAGGGGATTACCTCGTTTGAACTCCGAGGCGTACCTCACATGCATTGCCTTGATGAAGCTGAACATTAAGGGGGAAGCCTTTACATGGATGAACCATCCACCATGTAAGGAAGCGTGGGCGCCTCGGAGGAAAGGATTAGATCCCAAAGGAACTACATTGTTCGAGCTCAGAGGCGCACCTCACATGCATTCATTGGAGGGCAGGACATCATCTTATTCAATATAAAGTTAAGTTACTCTGTTATGATTTGTTTAAGTTATACATGCTAAGCATTTGAAGTATAGTAGTGCCGAAGCTGTCACTGGAATAAAAGCAGTTACTTTGCTCTCGAGTGCCTAAGTAAAAACGGTTCGTCACAGAGCCAAGTTATTTAAGTGAGTTTGCCAAAATAATGAAATAATAAACGAAGCAATAAAAGATCGAACTACAAAAAAGAATTCATTCATTAAAAGGGTTAAGTACATCAGGATGGTCGTAGCCGTTACAAAGGATGAACCTAAACTACTTTATGTTGGAGGTGGCTAGGGTACCAACACCTCGTTGGTAGGTGCCTCAGTGGTGTTCTGACCTGAAGCTTCTTCCTCAAGAATTCTATCTTGGTCTGCCTTTTCTTCGGCTGCATCCTCGGGCAAGTGTTTGAGGCACTTCCTCCACGAACTCTGCCTCAGTTCAAATGAGTCGAACTCGGGGTAAAGGTCCTTCACCCGTCCCACCACTTCATCATAGGCAAACCTTCGCCAGTAGATGGTGAACTGCAAGTACTCTTCAGTAAGATGGAAATTGGCGATGTAATTCTTCACTGCTTCCTCCCAACCTGTTGAGCTTCAGCTTCAGCCCTCTTTGCTCCATCTCGTTCATCACTAACCTCACGTAGCTATATATGTGGATGCCAAATTAGCTGAGACATAGTGCCATATATGCAGCCAAGCCAACATTACATCAATTTTTTAAAGGATCATGAGGTTAGTGATGAATAGGATCACAAATTGAAAAGTTTAATGATGAATGAGATAATTTTTAAAGTTTAGCGACCTTGTGGAAACCTTTTGCAAAGTTCAATAACCTTTTGGGTTATTATCCCGATTATTGCTGATTGTTTTCTTCTTGTAATTGCACGAAGCTAGTAACCTCTTCTAAAACGACTAAGTATAACAATAAAGCTTCTCCAACCTTAGATTTAGATGTGCCCATGGTCGAGGTGATCCTTCAAGGCTTGGAAAGCCTCTTCACACTCTTCCATCAATTAAAATCTATTTCTCCATTTTAGGATTTTGAAGAAGGGGGCATTAATCAATGGCTTTGGACATAAAACAATTATAGGTTGGCTGCCACTCATCGGTGAGACTCTGTACGTTTTTAGGTTTTTGATGTGATCTCATCTCTTCCAAGGCCTTAATCTTTCCTAGATTGGATTTTATGCTTCTCTAGTTGATCATGTAGATTAGGAACTTTTCGAAGCCAAAACCAAATATGAATTTCATGGGATTTAGCCTCATCTTGTACCTTCCCAGAATGTGGAAAACTTATTTTAGGTGCTCAACATAGTCGTTGATTTCTATGTTTTTCACTAGCATGTCATCAATATACACTTTGGTACTTATACCAATTTGTTAAGTTTTTGCATTTTGTTTACCAATCTTTAATAGGTTAGCTACCATGTTTTTCAAACTAAAAGGTGTCGCCTTATAGTATATGGGAATGTGGTATGCCCTTCATCGAGAGGGTACATGGGAATTTGTAGCTAGAACGCATGTACATAAAGTATTCCTTAGTGACATCAACTTACTGGTCAATGCTTTACAAGGAAAAGTTTTCTTTAGGACTTTTCTGATTCAATTAAGAGAAGTCCTTACATACTATCCAATTACCATTGGACTTCCCTAACAATATTGGGTTGAAAATCTACTTGAGGTATTGGGCTTCCCTGAATTTACCGCCAGCTTGCTTACCTTTCCTTGAGCGCTTCATAATATTTCGAGTTGAGTATCTTCTTCTTTTGCCTATATGGCGGAACTTAGGGCATATTCTCAAGGCAAAATTATAAAATTTTGGATCAATGTCGATCATGTACAAAATTTGGTACAAAATTCTTTGAGAGTGTACTTCGTATCCTCAACTGATTGTTCCTAATCTAGAACACTCTCATGGAGTCTCTAGGATCCATCGAAAAGCTTTCAAGTACTCCATCGAGTTATTAATAACACTTACCATTTCTAAACAATCACTCGATTCGAGACCATATGTTTAGTGGAGCTTGCAATATTGGTTAGAGAGATTTGATTTCGGATGGACCATAGGGCCTGTTGGTTCTAGCTTCATAATATCTTCATTTCTTTATGATATCCTTCTTAATAAGATATACCAACTATCGTAGTTTATCAATTTTTTATTTAAGAACATCCATCTAGAATAAGAACTCATTTTTAATCCTCTTTATGAGCAGAGCTCGTATGAAAGTTGGTTTGACTATCCTAAATATGGCAAAATATTTCTAAGATACTAATGAATAAGATATACTTCTATTTATCGATAATATCTTCCATTTCATACAAGCAAGATCTAAAGTATCATTCTTATTGGGTAAAAAAATGAGTTTTAGCTCGAGATTTGTTGTTATTCGTTGTCCTATCCATGTATTTGAGATGTCTTTAGTTGATCATCTCATTTGTAAATCGAATTAAAGTAGTTTTTTAGCGACTTGCCTCCTTCTTATCTCATGTCGTGGAAGTGCTTCATTGGGGTTGCTCCTGCTCAAGATGAAATAAACATATTGAAGAACTACATCTTCAACTCTATGTAGCTTTTTATGCTCCCTAGATGAGGCTTATTTTACCACATTTTGTCCCTTTGGAAAGGGCTATGTAGAAATCTCTTCATTTCAATTCAAGGGAGATATCTCTTAGACCTATCTACTTTTTGTTGGTTTTGAAATTTTCTTCTAGGTCGCCTATACTCTCGTATAGAGGATCTGAAGCATAAAAAATTTTGGGGAAAGAAGAGACAATTTCTATCATAATCTCCTTAGAAAATGGAAGATTGCCATCATTATCATTCATCTCGATGGACCTTGGTGGTCTAGCTTCATCATGTCTCTATTAAGGTGGAGAAGGTTGAATATGGGTAGGTTGCTCACATACCTCCATATCGACAACTCTCCTTTCTCGCCTATTTCTAACTGCAACATCATTTTTAGCTTATCTGTAAGCACCTCACTTCTCAACCTGTCAAAGATACTGATGAACCTTGCCTGTCTCTACTCTTTCTCATAAGGGGAAATAAAGGCCCCTTTCCCTCTTGTTGAATAAGTTTGCAATGGGGGAAGACCCATGGGCAACTCTAAAAAACATTTACCTCCATCTCTATTTTAATGGAATTGACTTTACTTCCCTCATACTTTAGGGACGATCATGTTGCATTTCCTCCTATTCTTTTGTTTATTTTTCCATGGACCTCAATGATGGGGCTTGAAGAAGCCGTGATGAGGTATGTTCAGGGCATGTGCATACTTTCTTGTGCCTACATTTGGTAGAGGTGACTCATGTTGGTAACCATGTCTACCACATTTGTGGTAAGGAATGTAGCAGGCCTTCCAGATCTCCTTTGACGTGGTTATCGGAGTTGGGCATCTCTAACCTTTGAGATTTCATTTCAAAAGCTCCTCTTGTCACTTATCACAGATTAATCTCATGCTCTTCACTTTCACTCATTTTTTTAATCAAAATACCCCTTTTTTGTCAAGGGCAATTCTTCCAGATAAGGCCATTGAATATGATCTTTTTGCAAGGGCAATGATTTAAGATGCTATCTCTTTCTTTTTCAAGGAATAAGGCTTCAAAGTAGAAGATCTTCTTGAATTGATTTCTTTGAAATTTCCACTTATCTTTTCTTCAAGAACAATCCTTTTTGAAGGAAAACATGGGCTTTTTAGTAGGCTTTTCACTCACGAGATTTTCTCGAGGTTAAAATGTGGTTTTTCATAGATGAAATCAATTTATTGACCTTCGAATTCGACGAGACCGAACTGTCAATAGATCTCATCTCCTCTTCCATCCACACGTAGCTTTTCTGCATAGTTTGAAAGCCATGTTAGACTGCACAGATCGTAGCTCCTACGGGATACGATGATCATATACACTCTAACAATCAAGTTACAATGGAGAATATTGGGTATTGAAGACATGGTGAACGGAAGTATATTACTGCCAAGTTGTAGATTACTTGCAAATTCAAAACATTAGTTTAAGTTGATAAAGGGTCTAGTATTTATAGGTAAAAGAGGCTCCTCTAGATTCTTGACATGTAGCCTTATCTTAACGACTCAATTTTCATGTTCAATTGTATTAATCTATAAATATCATTGGTCTCTGGCTTCCATAGCCAGAATACTGATTGAAAAGATATGATCTGACTGGGCGTCGCCTCTTTAGAGTCATCACATCAATCACCCTGCACAGTGCACTTGTACAATACGTTAGAAACGAGACTTGCAACAGATGCTCATCGAATCCCATATAAGGTGCAACAAAGAGGTGATGCATTACCTTGAATAATAGTAAAGCTCCAGGTGAGACCTCTAAAGGCATGACCTAATCGCCTCAAAAAAGGCGTGTTGAAGATGCAATGCGAAATGGAGTGCTCAACTCACATAACTTTTTGTTTAGTTGGCTTCTACATAGCCTATCTCAAAGGCAAAGACATTACAATATTATAAAAAACAGCTGTCCATGGAATACTCCCAATTAAAAAGTTTATTAGAGAATATGCTCCTCTTTGAGCTCCATTTTATCCAAAATGTATTTTTCTCTCTCATCTTTTTAACACGTTCTCTAATAAAATAATATTACACGTAAACTCAAAACTTTTCTTTATTTTTTAACAACATATTCTTAAAAAAATCACTATTTTAGAGTACATTTTTCGCAAAAATACATTTTAATGGGGGCCAAACACATGCTACATATACTCTAGTTATTTTCAATACATAATGAATCTCAAAGTAATTATAAACTTGAATACCATCAAATGTATGACATTAAATAAATAAACTTTTTTTATAAGCATTAAAATTTGTATCTTAAGGATGGATAATCAAAGTTAAAAGTACAACATGAGAGACTATTCATTTATTGTTTGGTGTGTACTGTCCCTGGCACCCAAAAGTAATACCTTACCCTATAAAACTAATGTAGTAGTGGAAGTAAATGAAAAGTGTGTAATTCAATATTTTATGCTTCGTACAATTATCAGGGGGTTTTTGTACGCAAACAAAAATAACGCAATCAATGACAATGAAAATTAAATTATCGAAACCAATCAAAAGACTAACCTTGGTCTAAGTCCACATCCACCGTCAGAAATCCACGATTGATCATAGATACAAGAATAATTCAATTCATATTTTGTGGAATTGATTCATAATTCTCCTTAATTTTAGTTAGTTAGAAACTAGCGTTCTAGTTAACCATAATTATTAAATAACCCTAGACCAGCGCTCAAGATTCAATTGAATAACAGCTTTATACAATAGAGAAATCAATGAATTAGTAACACAAACACCAACGGTTGCATTCAATCTATTTAAACATTCTTCTTATGATTCAATAACCTCTGTCGCGGGAAATCATCAAATCCCAGTGCTTCACAAGTTAAAGGGATCAAACAATTACGGATTTGATGTTTAACTTAGCG
>CAIGRP010067594.1:578-11910 GCA_903798385.1 Fraxinus cuspidata | reverse complement strand
ATTATATTATATGAAAAATTTTCAAGATATTACATGTGAACTTTTTATAAACAGTAACATAGATTTAATTTCAGGGTAGCATGTTGAACCACCTCATCTAAATGTTGAACATGTCTTCAACATGTTGAAATTTACGAGATTTCAGTGGGCCTCAGCCAATCTAATGCTCCTACATGATTGTTCCATGGTAGGAAGAATTATAAAAGAATTTTTCAAGTTTGGTTTTCCATCACCAACCTGCAGCTCAATATTGTTCTTCGTCCCTCTTATCTTTTCTTAGTATCCATACATATGAACCTATTTAACTATTTCTTTTAGCAATTAAACATATTCTAGTTTCAAAGGTTAACAATAGCTCCATCTGAAATCATAAGGCTTTCTTTGGATATTGGTTTGATCAGCTCAGTCTCTACTAACATTTTTGTTTGGGAGAAACCTTTCAGATTCTGAACACTATTATTAGGAGATTGCAACAAAAAAAATATTGCACAGTTGTACCAAGAGAGGAATTAACACCCAGATAAAATCATCCATCATGAGCATTAAGACCTTCACTAATAGTTGAATTTTGAGTTTCACTAGTAGTTTTGATCAAACTCAAGCTGTCACATACTACAGGACTAATCCTTGAGTAATCTTGGAATGAAATCAAGCACATGCTGAATGTCCCAACTTCTAGATGCCATCAAGATAAATAAGGCCTTAGGATGACGACAAAACCTTTCTTAGGGTAAATGTAGAATGGCCAAGAAGGATGAGGAGAGTTCAATGACCAACAAGAAGCAACAAAAGTAGTCCCTATTCAAAATTATAAAGTGATCTATACACTTGAGGGGAGAATTTCAGTATTTTAGTAGCATGTGGTTACATGGAAGGAAATACACATATATACGTACATGAACATTCTGGCTCAGCTTTATGTCAAAGGTCGTGCTGACACTGAATTGTGATAGTTAACAAAATGAACAAAAACCCAAAATTACCAAAAAAACTGAATAGATGGACTACAAAAGATGATTGCTAATTACAGAAAATTAAATAAACCATACCTCTAGCAGCATATATTGCTGCTAGTTCTTGAAATCGAATGTCATAGCTTATGCCTGTACCAATACGTCCAACATCTGTGTACAATAGTCTCCGTCATTAAAATAATTGAATGCAGACATAAAAATGTTGTCACATAAAAACCTTTAATGGTTGAAAAAATCATGTGTTTGAACTTCATTTGATCTCAGATAGAGAAAGTACAAGACTAGCAATGAGATGCCAAAGAAATAGAAGTGAAGAATATGATTCTTAGTTGATTTCTATATTCTGCAGTTTCTCCTCCATAATGATGGTCATTTGCCAAAAAGAGCAAAATAAAACTATAAGCAGCAACAAAGCAACATCTCTATGAATGTTTAAAAAAATACTCCCTCGATCTCAAATTGGATGTCCACATTTGATAAGGCATATGTCTAATTTCCTCATTGTCCCCAATTTTCCCAATGTAAAACTTTGTGATATAGGGGGCTTATGTCGGCACTGACATGGAAATTTGTAATTAATTATTGAGTGTAGTTTGATAGAAAAACAATCTAGAAATGATTTCATTGAAGGAAAGTGGGCATAATATCAAGACATTCTGAAAAGGAAAGAGCACCTAAAATGAAAACAGGGTATTACAAATTTCGGAAAGTTCAATTCAAAGCCCAGCTTTGAAAGAGGTTCAAACTCTTTAGAAAGATATCCAATATAAATTCCTCTAGTACAGAAGATCTGACAAATCCTTAAGGGAAATATGATTTAGTTCTTCAACTTAAATCACTTCAATATTTAGCAAACTGCTATAGTATCCTCCACTTCGTAAAATATCATATAAATGAGCAATACAGCTATCTTTGACATCTTGTACGAAGATCTTTAGTCTATATTAGTTTTATCATGGTATCAGAGGAAGAGAAAGCCTGTAAAACCTGTATCCACGATGGTTGGGATCTCCCCTGCTGTAAGAGTCTTTGATTCTTTAAACACCACTTGGCCCGGTATATCAATGTCAAAGAGATGAATCTGTAACATGGAATAAATCATTAAACCACCGGTTCATAGATGCATATCCAAGTAGGTCATTAGAGAATTTCTGAATGGATAATATATGTTTGGTATCACACTAACAGCTGTTATACTGAAGACTGTGTAAGAGAAGGAAAAGAACAACCTTCCTGTGCTTAGCCTTGAGTTTTCCATCTGTACCAAAGATGCAGCAGGTGTTATACAACCTATCACCACTACGTTCTGGTATGGATCCACCAATTATTGTGATCTTTAGTCTCCGGGAAAGTTCAGACAGCATTGCAGTTGAAGGAGATTTATCAGCATCAATTTCCTCCGCATATACTGGGAAACTATCATTTGAATATGGGCTATTCCATATTTCCTAGCATAAGGGAGGTTATTGTGTCAATTTCGTATATGACACAACGACTCACAAGAAATACGGTGAACCATAAAAAATCATAAATGAGAATTTGCGGGTGAGGATTTGTGGTGCTGATGAGAAGCTAGTGTCCCCAGAAATTAGTTAAATGAATACCATCTCTTGAACATGATCACTGTAGAACTAAATATCACACAACATGCACAAATGATAATAGAATCACAGAGGCACAAACAATATGAAAAAAGTAAAGAAGAAAAAAATTAGTAAGATCCTACCTGCATACAGGAAGAAGAATAAGTTGAGCACCCTTTCCTGCAGCCTCCTCAATTTTTCCCGAGCATGAGCAATGTTTCTTTCTTTGTCAGAAGTCACAGACAACTGGCAAAGCGCAATCTTGAACTGAATCATATGGAAGGAACCTTTAAAATGTAATGACGTGGCAGCCCTAAAACAAATTCAGATTTTCACTTCTTATTTCAAATTGGTCGACATGCCCAAAAGATTACCAGACCCAAATCTTTGATGCAATCTGAATTATAGTTAGACCTGAAGATACAATTATTACTCCATGCACCATTGGAACCGAGATTTCTTAAGGGGAAAAAAAATCAAGAATACCTTCAACGGGAAGTTACAAGGCCATTTTTGGATTATATTTCTGCAGTAAAATCAATTAAGAAAAAAATCTCGCTAAATTTATGATTTAGGGCCACACTTCATGATTTATTACCTGTTTCTATAACACACTTAATGATGCTTTTCAAGTTTATATATGGTCAAATCTCTGATAAACTAGCTATTTAGTGCTCACTTGGCTAAGCTTTTAAGTGCTTATCAATAGTGGGACTCCCCAAGGAATGTTTTGTTAACAAGTAGATAAAAGTTGTGAGTCCTAAGTAATGTGTGCTTAAAAAAGATGTTTGACTTGCTTATAAACACTTAAAATCACTGCTAGACAAGCACTAACAAGTTCTCTTTAATGCTCTTCAGTGGCTACATTATCTCAAGAGTTCCCTTGACCAAACCAGTTCAATAGTAAAGGTTTTTTAAATGTTGTTTGTTTGTTGTATCATTCCCTTCCCTTGAAGAAACTTGTGTTCGAGGCTTCTTGTTCTTCTTTCACTTTGTCCCTATAGTTTGGTACAGATAGGAGACACTAAATGTTGAGTTAATCCCCATATGCCTTAACAAGGCAACTTGACTGGCAATATTTCCATTTTACTTATAACAGTTTAAGGCTCAATCTTCATTATATTTAGTTTAGAATAAGGGCCACTAAAAATATTTCCTTAATAGGTAAACCATCGCCATGCCTCCTCTGAATACTTAGTTCCTCACTTTTGGTTTCAATATTTCTTTGACTTTGTATCCAATCCCTCAATTTCACCCTGATTTCTACATTCAATTTCTTCATTTTGGATGCTACCATTTCACCTCTTCATGACTATTTTCACTTCCAACAAAGTCAATGATATGTGCAGGTTGTCTTGCATAAACAATTTCAAAAGGGCTTATGCATGAAGTTCAAATCATTGAATGTCCACACACAAATTGTTCTTGTGCCTTAACAACTTCCTATTGTTCATGAGTGTCTCCTGCCTAGCATTTTAGAAGATTTTCCAAGCTTTTGTTCATAATTTGAGCTTGCCCAATTATTTTGGGATGATAAGAAACACTTTATTGTTTGGAGCATTCGTTGTCCCTTTGCAACAAATAAAATAGACCATCTTTAACCTTTCCTTGTTGGCTTCTAAGCAGCCCCATCACAAAGTCCATGCTTACATCCTCCCAGGAAGTTAACCTTTTGAAGGGTTGCTCAATTGGTCAGGTCTTGGGTTTGCTCCCAAATGGTCATCAGTTCGAGTTCCTTTAGGGCCACTGATGTGAGTACCCTGCCGTAAACTTCAGGGCCCCGTAAGATTAGTCAAGGTGCGCAAGTTGGTCGGACATCCACGGTTATAAAAAAAAAATCCTCCCAAGGAGTTGTTGCTGATGGCAAGGATGAGTAGAAACGCACTTGATCTTTAAATTCATGGCAGATTCAACATCTTTTGATGAAATTATACCCATTTTGTTCAATCAATGCACAAGTTGTATCTTGCCAACTGCCCATCTAATCTTCCACCATATATATCTTGAATAAATTAATTTCAGTGAACAATTTTGGAACACGAAGTTGATTTCCTAGAAAGAAGAAATCGATGTGTATCATATATTTGTATTCAGACAATTAGAGCAATCCTTCCATATTAAACCAAAGAAAGTGGTGCGAAGTATGTAACTCCTTAAATTGAATCAAAGCCTTTGATATTGACAATTGTTTGGTTGTGTAGTTAGCATAGTCCATATGTTGAGTGCATCTCGTAACTTGATACGAGTGCTAGATTTGTATTTTCTCACAAAGTTCAACCATGCTCGTAAGAATGTATGCTGATGTGCAAATCTACTGCTTAACTTCTGTTAGCTATTGAAATACTTAAGATCCATGATCTATGGATATACATTATATTCTTGATGCAATAAAGTTTAAGAGCTTCACCAGTAGCATAGAAGTCTTAAGGCGTATCAGTCTGTTAAATACCTAATATTATAATCTTGTATTACATAAAAACTAATAGAAGCTTGCGTAAATAATAAGCAATTAGTATAGGTAAGCCCTAGGATTAACAGGCTTGACAATCTATCTTCTGAATGTCCATAACTGAATTTGTGCATAAAATAACTGTTTTTACCCCTTCAGTTAATATCTTTATCTTTAAGTAACATTTTTCTTTAATGAAATCATCTATTTGTGATACGATCACAATCATTATTATTTAGCTATCAAATTTTTCCAAGTACTGAAAATGATCAAGGGGACATTAACCTTTCTTTAGAAGGTTATCTATTCAGTCTCATGAAAATATGTTACTAATATTCAGATGTCCGTACTCCCAAAGTTCTATATCACCTTTTTTGCACGCAACAATGAATTTGCATTACTTCTTTTTGAACAGCCCATATTCCAATTTTGGAGGCATCACACTAATTTTTAAAGCGTTACTAAAACTCTGGCAGCAGTTAAACAAGTGAAGTTCATGGCAGCTTGACTTTCTAAAACTTCTTTTACCTTCTTTAGTCCATTGAAGTTTCTCTTCCATTTGCCATCATTTACAGGAGAAATTATTAAAGTGAAATTCTTGGTAACCCGCCTGCAGAATGAAATTAAACCATGAAATACTTCAAACTTTCCCACTGTCTTGGATATTAGCCAGCTTCTAATTTAACTTTGTTCTCATGGACTTTTATTCCCTCAACAATAGTTACATAGCTCAAAATTACATAGACTCTGTAATAAGCATGCACTTTTTCAAGTTGGCATATAGTTTTTCCATTTCAAGAACACTTAATTGTGGAAAATCCCCAGAATTTTATTGGGATTCGTACCTGATTTTGAGCATTGATTTCTTGATTGTACATCCCTGATATTGTGCAGCTTACTCATGGAGAATAGGATAGGATGTGATTGTGTAGATAATATCTTCTAATTGTAGACAGAATATCTTTTCCTTTTCTAGTGACTCAGATTTAGAAACATGTTTTGCAGCGTGTATTTTTAACCTATAAATAGGCTAATACATCTACATTTTAATATAACAGAAGATGAAAGTTCTCTCTACATAACTAAAATCTTGCATCTTTCAGAAATACATTACCACAATTTTTTCCAATAAAAGGATCTCAAGCCTGAATTATCAAATATATGAAGGTGTTGGGACTACCGAATAAACCAAATGGCATTGCAGAGTCTAATTTGTTGGTGATTATCAATTTTAAAAATTATTTCACCTCCATATAAGATTTCAGTCATCCAATCTTGGGATTGGAAAACAACAGGGTATCATTATCTTGTGGATCTTCAGTTGTCAATGCACATCCTCCACATACCCTCTTTTTTTTTTTTGTCTAAAGTGTTCAAACTTAAAGGGCCTACATTATACTTGTCTTTGGAGTTCTTCATTTTCTTAGGACATTATATGCATGCTATGTTTGGTAGACTTTCTCCTAATGCTAGATGAGTAGATGTTTTGGAGGCAACCCACTTTGTAACTCCTCAAAAACTATCTCTATACTCATCCAGTAGTACCTTCATTTCTGAAAAAAATTCATCATGTTTCCAGCAATTCCTTTGGTCAACACACAATTGCCACTTCATCAGTCTCCATCTCATTCAGAAACCATCAAGCACTCAACTAATACTGAGCAAAAAGTCTTCATATTAACTTAGCTAAATCCCACTATGGCTCTATCTTTGAACCATAGGCATTTCTATCTTCATAATATACGGTCTAGTCATCTTAAATGGGAACAAGACCTAGTTAGTTGTCGGATTTAGAAGAATTGCCATCCTTCTTACTGGTTACCAGTGAAATTCTAGGTGACTTCTAGGATGCAATCTATATAAGGACGACAAAAGTGCCAAGAAAATCGAAGGCTGGAACCCAAGTGCGGCAAAAAATCCCAACTCAATTACACATTTAAACTTAAATCTTCGTGAAATAACAAATCACACAATTTTACATGTGCACGAATATGAAGGAATAAGATTGTTTACTTGCCTTGGAAATTGGAGGGTTGGCCAATGGAATAGCAGGAGGGATTCTAGCTTCCTCTGGGTTGAATGGAGAACCCATCTTTGTCGCCGATGCAACTGTGCCGATCGCCGATGAAATTCTGTCGATTGAATGTGTGTGACGGTTGAGGGAAAATGCAGAAGGTGAGAGAAATTGGGAAGGAATGATTAGCAATAGAGATGCGAAATCGAAGAATGTTTATTGAGAAATCTGTTTCCGGAGTGGAGTGACGAAAACGAGAGCATTCCAATGGTGGCAGCCGCCATTTTCAGGAGCTGGATTCCGTTTCGGAGCAACAGATTTGATTACAAATTTGTCAAAGGGGACAATTCCACAGTTGTTCCTGCCATCTATTGTCGGAGTAACAAATTGGTATTCAACCTTTTTCTATCGTTACAAAAATAGTTCCCATAAAACATTTGAAAATCCAAATCTTAGATTTTTGCACATTCGTAAATTTACGAAAACAAAACCTAACTTTGTAAATTAGACGAAAGTATTATATCTTTTATTCAACAGAATGCTCATGTTTGTTCTGGATAAAAAGGGTTACTAGCACAAACGATAATTAGCACATAACGTTCCTACCCTACATTGTTATTGTGGAAAATGTTCTTACCTTTCATTTTTTTGGCATTTTCACATTTATTTCCACATTTCATTAAACAAAATGTCATTTTCATCATTTTTTTTAATTGAAAATTGTGAAATGACGAATATACTATTCTCTTGAAATAAAATAAATGGAAAAAGAAAAAACGAATTGCAATCATAGTCTCAATTTTTTTTTTAAAAAAAAGCTCAAATGAATCCCAAATAAATTATTAAAAGGGTAATTGGCACAAAATGCCCATACCTTTCACTATTGTTGTAAAAAATCTCAATACATTTTATTTTTTTGGCATTTTAAATAAGATGGTATATTCATTATTTCATAATTCTTTATTGATAAATTTGATGAAAATGATGATTTACACAATCAAATGTGTAATTACGGTTAAAAATCAAAATAAAAGTAAGAACTTTTTTTGCAATAACGGTGAAAGATAAGGATATTATGTATTAATTACCCTTTTAATAATTTATTTAAAATTCATTCGCACTTTTTAAAGAAATTTGGGAGTATGATTGCAATTAATTTTTTTCCTTTCCTTTTTATTTTATTTAAAAAGAATGGGATATTCGTCATTTTACAATTTTTAATTGAGAAAATTGATGAAAATTATATTTTGCACAATAAAAGGTGAAAATAAAGGTGAAAATGCCTAAAAAATTAANGCAATTAATTTTTTTCCTTTCCTTTTTATTTTATTTAAAAAGAATAGGATATTCGTCATTTTACAATTTTTAATTGAGAAAATTGATGAAAAGGACGTTATGAAAAGTATGGATGTCTTCCACAATAACAATGAAAGGCAGAGACGTTATATGCTAACTACGCTTAGCACAAAACATCATATGTTTGGAGTTCATTGTATAAAATGTTCATACATTTCATTTTATTTTTTTTTATATTTTCACCCTTATTTTCACTTTTCATTACGAAAATCATAATTTTCATCCAATTTCTCAATTGAAAGTCATGAAATGATAAATACACCTTTATATTTAAATAAAATAAAAGGAAATGAAAGAAAAAAAGAAGAATTAATAGAAATAAATGTATCAAACCTTTGAAACACTGGTATACTTCTTCAAACATTTCATTCGATACAAATACTTCATCTCCACACCCCCACCCCAAATCAAAACCAAAAATCACAGTCACCGCCCTCCCAAAACGATCTGCCATCGGCTACTGCCACCACCATCATCGTCGCCATTGTCATCACCGCCTCTCCCTCACCTGCCATTGCCATCACCACCTCTCCCTCACCAAAATTACTATTTATATAAACCAAAATAATACTAATCTCAAGAAATAAAAATTGTAAGCAAAACAAAGGGATAAACATATAGCAGGGCAATTGATTATTGCCATGGTTGTATATTTATACTCTCATCCTTCTCGCAGGAACAGCATTTCCATCAAATAGTACGTCTATATTCGTTTCAATATCTTCCAATTGGTACTTTACATATTTCTCCGTTTGTTACATTGGAGTAAATATTGAACTATAGGGTGAAGGGGCTAGGAGGTCATGTATCCGGAGCTCAAAAGCAAATTTGGCAAAGTGGGGACATTTATACATTAGAGCAGTTTGAAGTAAAGTCGAAGAATTTTGCTAATTGTAGAGGCAATGTTCTGGAAAAGTGGTGAATCCATTAATTGTAGATAAATTTTCGGGCAGCCAGATCAGGATGTACGCCTAGATGAGGTGAGATGAATGGTCGAAATTGGGGCTCTCGATTTGTTGAAGGCCGAAAATTGAGGTTGTTTTTTATAGATTTCTTTCCTCCAAATGGTTGTTTGGCTTGGTTGTTTGTTGGAGTGTGTTGGGGGTGTGATATCACCGGGGGGGGTATTTTTTGGCGGCTTCATTCGAGCTTTTCCTTTTTGATGATTATTCATTTCTGAGAACAATTGTTCTCGATTTCATAAGTGTTAGAAACGATCGTGGGTCGTCCATGTGGGATGATCTGATCCACAAATTATTAAAAGGGTTTGAGAAAGTTTGAACTTGAAATTCAAACATACAACTCTCAAACCACTCTTAACTTTCTATAACTTCCAATGATTATACATTGAAAAAAGAGGGAAAAAGAGGCATGATAAATGAAGAGAAAATTCATATGGAAATTTACACTAAAATTGGAAAATCCTTATAACCATATTTTGGATATGAAATCTCACAAAAATTGACACTTAGATTGTGGATAATAATCTCCTTCCATTGTGATCGGGATTGGGACCATTGGAAAATAAGAAATGCAGATTTTGGAGTTTTGGAATGCAAGGTGNACTTAGATTGTGGGTAGTAATCTCATTCCATTGTGATCGGGATTGCGACCATTGGAGAACAAGAAATGCAGATTTTGGAGTTTTGGAATGCAATGTGAATCAACCATCAAAAGATCTTGAAATTCATCATTTCAAGTAAGTTTCTTAACCCGAAATTCATGTTAAATGCTGTGAATTCTTACATTGGTATCAGAGCCGTAAAATTTGTTTCCCTTGCATACTATATTGCTGTAAAATGAATTATTATGTTGAAATATGCACGTAAACTTGAATTATTAACAATGCTTCAAGTTTCAATGAAAATGGCATGTCATGAAATATACAACATAAATTCACAAAATTTTTACAAAATATTCTTTATATGATGTAGATCATATCTGCAAATTTGGAATTTTTTTGTTTAATAAATTTGGAGAAAAACGAAACCCTAGGTAATATTGTTGAAACTTTAAATATCTACTGTCATCTGCTCGTTCATCTTCACACAGTAAGATTAGTATAGTTAGGAAGGTCTTCTCATAATCTTTCTAACTACATAAATAACTCAAATTTTGGACTTAAAATGAAAAAGTTATGAGGTTTTTTAGTTTTGGATGAAAATCTGATTTTTTACATTAAAAATCGATAAAATCCGAAACTTAATTACATGATAACTTCTTCCATACTATGTTTCATGATTCCAATTTGTATGGATTGATACATTTTTTCAATACATTTCAAATGGTATAAAGAACATAATTTTTTACCTTAAATTGAAGAAGTTATGGTCTTTCGAAATTTTGACAAAAATCTTAATTTTTTACCTTAAATTGAAGAAGTTATGGAATTTCGAAATTTTGACAAAAATCTAAAAAAAAAATTGAAATTTTTCTTTAATGATGAACAATAATCCACGAAAAAAATTGCAGAAACCTGAACTATTGTCGTGGAGGTGAATGATTCCAAATGCAATTTTGAGAAAATTTGCATAATGATCCCTTAAATATTCCAAATGCAATTTCGAAAATTGTACGTTAGTCCTCACATTTTTGAATGTTGATTATTCCAGATTCAATTTGGAAAATTGCATGTCGCATATTGGTCCCAAAATTATTTTTGGAATTTGATTATTCCAATAACAATTTCGAAAATTACAATTGGATCCTTGAAATATTCTTAATTTTTATGTGTTTAAATTAATTTTCAGAAAATTAAAAATATTTTTTATTTTATTATTGAAATAAATTATTAGAAAAAGTATTGAAAATATTTTTTGGATTTAATTAAATTTAGAAATTTTATAAAAAAAATATAAGAATATTTGTTAAGTGATATTTTCCTAGTGAGAGTTTTTTTTTTTTTTTTTTTTTTTTTTTTTTTTTTTTTTTTTTTTTTTTTTTTTTTTTTTTTTTT
>CAIGRP010067577.1:0-14108 GCA_903798385.1 Fraxinus cuspidata | reverse complement strand
AATTTGAAAGAAATTATGTTTGGGATTTAATTGATAGACCAAATGATCAAATCGTTATTGATACAAAATGGGTTTTTCGAAACAAACGACATGAAAATTGTATAATTGTGTATAACAAGGCTAGATTTGTGGCCCAATGTTACAATCAAGAAGAAGAAATAGATTTCGAAGAAACATTTGCACCGATTGCTTGATTAGAATATATTCGCATGCTTCTTACTCTTGCTTGCCATAAAGGTTTCACTCTCTATCAAATGGATGTAAAAAGTGTATTTTAAACTATTTTACTCAAGAAGAAGTTTATGTTGAGCAACCGCCTAGTTTCAAAAATCATAAATTTTAGGAAAAATGTGTTTAAATTTAGAAAAGCTCTATATGGCTTGAGACAAACTCCTAGAGTTTCGTATGAAAGATTGAGAAAATTTCTTATCTCAAATGGCTTTCAAACGAGAAATGTAGATACTACACTTTTTATCAAAACAAAAAATGATGACATAATTGTTGTACATATTTACGTTGATGATATTATTTTTGGTGCTACTAATATTTCCCTTTGTGAAGAGTTTTCAAAATGTATGAGCAAGAAATTTGAAATGAGTATGATGGGAGAACTAAATTTCTTCCTTGGACTACAAATCAATCAAACTAATGAAGGGATATACATTATAGATATGCTCAAGGAATTCAATTTTAAAGACTTGAAGCCGATAAATACTCCAATGAGTTCATCAAACAAATTGGATAAATATGAACACGGCACTTCAATTCACATAACAAAAATATCGAGGTATGATCGAATATGTTCTTTATTTAACCGCAAGTAGACCCGATATCATGTTTATTATTTGCTTGTATGCTAGATTTCAATCCAATCTTAAAGAATCACATCTAAGTGTCTTAAAACGAATTTTTAGATATCTATGTGTAGGGATGGTAAAAAAATCCGACAAACCCGATACCCGCGGGGCCACGCCCTGGATAATCCGCTTAATCGGGTATTCGGGGCGGGGACTGGTAAAGGCCCCAACCCCGCCCCGCCCCGCTTTATTTTTTTAATTTTTTTTTTATAATTCAATACTTTAAATTGAAAATTTCATTAGTTCTAATAAAAAAGGGCAACTAAAATTATTTGTCTAAATCTAATGAATGAGGGCCATAAAAATAAATTATCAAAAACTAAAAAAAAAAAAAAAATTAAACGGGGTAGTAAACGGGGCAAGGACCCCGCCCCGCCTTAAACGGGGAATGGGGCAGGGAATTGCTTGGAGGGGCGGGGGAGGTATCTCCAACCCCGCTCCTCCCCGCCCCGCCCGTTCCCGTTGCCATCCCTATCTTTGTGGTACTAAAACCTTAGGATTTTGGTATCCTAAGGGCACTCACATTGACCTTATTAGTTATTCGGATGTCGATTGGGCGGGGAGCACAATTGATCGAAAAAGCACAAGTGGAACTTGTCACTTTCTATGTTTTGCTCTTGTATCTTGATTTAGCAAGAAACAAAACTCCAATTGTACTATCAACTGTCGAAGCCGAATATATCTCGACCCCTAGTTGTTGTGCTCAAGTTTTATGGATGAACAAACCCCTAGTGATTATCACTTAACTTTTGAAAATACTCTTATTATGTGTGATAACACTAGTGCTATAAATTTGTCTAAAAAATCCATCTTGCACTTTCGCACCATACATATTGAAATTTGACATCATTTTCTTAGAGATCATGTGTAAAAAGATGATATTTACTTAGAATTTGTTAGTACCGATAAACAATTGGCCGACATTCTTACTAAACCTCTAGCTTTCGATAAATTCTCTTATATTCGTAGAAGTTTATGAATTATCGATGAATCTGAAATTTGTATCTAAATTTGAAATGTATGATCAAAATAGAATTATATGCAAAATTCTTGAATTCTCTGTTGACAATTTTACTATTTCGGTCGACTGTAACCTGTCAGCCAAAATGTACTGCAGCCTCCATTAAAATTTCCTGCAGAACTTCGGTAGACCAAATGATCGACTGAAACATAAGTTTGGTCGACCATATGTTGACCGAAACATGATTTTCGGTTGACCAATGATCAACTGAAAATTCCTGCAGCTAGCTTTCAAAGTTTTCTGCAGATTTTCGATCGACCGAAATATGTCCGGTCGACCGAAAACGTATGGCTCTACTTATTCAAAACTCATATTTATACCCAAAATCCTCACTTAAACCATAATTTCGCGACTTCCTCTCAGTCTCCTCTCTTCAAAATCGCTAAATCTCACCATTTTTCACTCAAATAACCTCAATTTTTCAACAAATCAACATTACTCATTCAACATTTATATCAAATTTGAAGATTTTTTCTTCCATTATTATCAAAATTTTCGAAAATTTAGGTTTTTTGCTTCAACTCTTGAAAAATCTCATTTTGTTTACAAAAACCTTTTGCAAATCCTCTCCAATCACTAACATACTTCAATTTTTTGTGGGTTACTCATTCTCTATCAATTTCTACTCTCTTCTTCAACAAAATTTTGAAACCACCAAAAATCTCCTTCACATTCAGTCACTACAAACCGAACGCAACTATGCCTCCGAAGAAGAAATCAAAGAAAGGTGAAGCAAGCTCGTCGAATGTCGAAGTTGACACACCCATGCCCGACCGATTCACCGATTGCCCTATCCTAATTTGTAAGTCCATTTATGTCTTCGATTTTTATCTTCAAGCCCCTTCATTTAGGATAGAAGAGTATTTTGAGGGTATTGGGTGGAAGAATGTTGTCTCGATCTTCGAAAATGCCTACCCTAGATTGATTCGTGAATTTTATCAAAATCTCTCTTTTTATTCACACCATGTTACGTACACAATCAAGGAAAAATGTTTTACACTCGATAGGGCTACTATTAGGGAAATACTTGGGTTAGAGGAATGTGATAACTATGCTTACGTCCAAAATTTTCCCGTTAGGTTTGAGGGTTACAATGAACTTGAGGCGTGTTGTTGTGTCACCGATCGACCATTGACTACTAAAATGACATTGAATCTAAACCATCTCACCATCCTCTACAAAGTTCTTCATCGTGCAATTTATTGCACATATTATCGTCCCTAGGAATGGTCACTTTGAAAAAGTTCATCATCTTGATTTATTTATTCTTGATTCACTTCTCATTGATCGCCAATTAGATTTGTCATACATTTTCTTGAAACACATTCAACACGTTCACTCGACTCCTCGAACCTTAGGTTTAACTTATGGCATGCTTCTCACCAAAAAAATTCAACCCTTTAATGTTTCATTAGACATTGAACCTATTCTTAAACCCAAACACACCGACGTCGTTAATTTTAACACCCTTAAAAGCATGAAAATCGTTAAAGGAGATGGGCAATGGGTGTGTCACACTCAGGGCTTCGACAATGCCTTGGGCCTTACTACTTGGCCATTCACCGAAGAAGAGGTGGAAAAAGAAATGGGTGGTGATGACAGTGATGATGGTGGTGATAGCAACGATGCACCGCGAGTAAGACGTAGGCCTACTCCTAAACAAGTTGTACCTACCTCGGCCGACAAATTTCCGAATATCAATTCAACATCCTACAAGGACGAATTGATTCCCTTGCTACTACCATCACTAGCAGAATGGATGCTCTTGAGCATAGGATGGAGCAAATGAGCTTATCATATGAAGCCTTCTTTGCACACATGTACTCCATTTATCCTCGAGACCCTCCTCCACCGGCGGAACATTGAAGTTTCTTTTTGTTATTGTTCTATTTATTTGTTTTATCTTATGCAAAACTTCTTCTTAAAACCATTATCTAGTTTGATATACTTTGAACCGTACTTCTAAATTATTCTTATGACATGACCTATGATTTATATCACTTGTTATGAATTGTTGATTACATTTTACTTATTTATCCTAAATTGTACCTATGCCTTAATTATGGGGGAAGTTACTTTTAAGTCTCCATTCTTTTTGATGATGACAAAGGGGGAAAATGAATTGTGATTGCTATTATGAAAGAATTGTGATTGCTATTATGAATTGTTATGAATTGTCTCATTATGAACTATTATGACTTCAACAATGACTTTTTATTAATTGCCATAATGAATTGTGACTTCTATGTGATTTATTGAATTATGGAAATACATTATGCTATGGAAAATAAAAACTCGGTTCCCATCAATGTGTAAAAGATAGGGGGAATATCTTGTGTATCTCTACAAATAATCACAAATCACACATTGTTTATCATAATCAAAAGGAGGGAGAAATTGTTGACCTATGATTCAATATATCTCCACTTGTTTTGATTATAACAAACAATACAATTATGTTTCTAACAAGATTTTGTTTCTTGAGCTATATATTGAAGTGTTATTCTAAATCTCTAAATACTTGACTTGATTATATCATTTTTTGAAGAGAGTTTTTTCAATTGTAAAATTATCATGTGTAATTTGGTGGTTTCAAGAGCCTTTCTGAAAACTCGATTGTTTTTAAGGATACATGCTCCTTGTTGTAAGTCACCCAAGGATAAGTGCTCATTATTGTAAGTCACTTAAGGATAAGTGCACATTGTTGTAAGTCACTTAAGGATGGGTACTCCTTATTTGTAAGTTACCATTATAGTGTAATTGACATTGCTTGTGACTGAGAGCTTGGTAACGGGGATGTAGAACATATTGTGTATCGAACCCCATTAAATTCGCTGGTTATCTTTACATTCATGCACTTTACTTTAAATTGTCATACATATTGTGCCACATCCATGCTTGAATTAAGTTATTGAATTTGCATAATTACTTCTCATTTACACTTTGCATTTATATCTTGTGAATTAAATAAATTTGAGACTAATTATCGAAAAAGTTTCAAAAACCATATCACCCCCCTCTTGGTTAGTTATTCTTAGGTTATCAATTGTTATTACACTTTGCATTTATATCTTATGAATTAAATAAGTTTGAAACTAATTGTTGAAAAAGTTTCAAAAATAATTAACCCCCCTCTTAGTTAATTATTCTTGGGTTTTCACTCATATACATATTATACTTTAATATTCATCAATTATTAACATCAATGGAGGATAATTCTTTTTTTTTGTAAGAGAATTGAAGAGGGTTTGCATGAATTCGATCAAGTGAAGATTCACACTTGATTTTTGGGGAAAGAAGAGAAGTCGCTAGTGGAGATTCATCAAGAAACCATTGAAGAGATTCAAGATTTAAAAATTCACCTTCAACTTCTCAATTAATAAAAAATTTGGTTTATATCTTTTCACTTAAATATGATTTCTTGTAATTTCGATATGTTAAGTTAGTTTTATACATTGTTGGGATGAGATAAACCATTGGTTTGAAAATTTTTATATTAGTTAATTGTTTTGACGACTAGTATGTTTATTTTCTTGGATATTTATTATTGTTTTCACCGACCTTTCAATTAATTAGCTACTAATTGAGATGATTTATTGGAATATATTATTATCGAGAGAGATAATTTGTTTTTAGCTAAACATAATAAAAATGGTAAAGTCCGATAGTGGATATAGATATACTTCAATGCTTTACATGGTTTTCATAGGTGTTCTAGATCATTTAATATATTTATCATGTTCGCATCTTTCATCGAAAGATAGGAAGATCACTTGAGGGAAATATATTTATTAACTATCGAGAGATGTTTTCAATTAAATTAGGAATACCGATCAACAAGAATGATTACAAATTGTGTTGTGCTAAAAATGGATTAACAATGGGGATTCAACATCTTAACAATAATTTCACATATTTGAAAAACCACATTTACACACTTTCATTAGTTTAATTGATAATTTAGCGATTAACATAAAAAAAAATTAAAGTTGCAATTAATTTTAACTCGATCATACATGTCGTCCTCGTGGGTTTGATATTCTATTCACGATCCCATTCACTTGCGGAAAATCAAACGATCTTATATCTCCATGAATTCTTTTTAAAAAAGTTGGAGATTCAATATTGACCTTTGTAGTTAAAGGACTAATGACTAACTTGTCTTGCGAACAAGTTATACATGAATAATTATTTGGTAAAAGAATCTTTTGGTTCATATTTGACACATCATTATAGCTCCTGGATGTCCAAATTGATCATGTTAAAGTATAATTTTTTTTTGGATCAACGAACTTCTGGTTCATAATAATATTTGATTCGACCATTTTTATAAATGTATAATACATGTCAGATAGGAGTACATGAAGTTTTTCTTTTATATGCTTCTGGCCAGATACAAAAGAATTTATGCAAAGATATTCAACATTATTTTCTTTTATCGTTTCAATGTGATATCAATTGCAGCGAATATCTTTAAAACTAAGCATATTTCTTCTGAATTTGCTAGAATAAAGTGCATTTTCAGTATATAATTTTACATTATTTGGTAAAATAATACAAACTTTTCCATGAGCCTTCAACAATATTTGATACATCCGATATCGTATTAACATTATTTTCTGTTAATGTGAAGTCCAAAAAATATTTTTTGTCTTGAAAATAGTATGTGTAGTTGCACTATCAATTAAGCAAGTATCTTGACAATCCATCATGAATCTATAACAAAACAGATATATATTTTTAAAAAAATTGAATTTAAATTTAAAAGATTAAACATAATTTAATATTATGAAATTAACGATGCATAATAAAGTTTCAATTTTTTGCGAAAAGTAAGAACATATTTCAAATTGAATTTTTAAAACGAAAAAAATATTAGAAAGTAAACTAATCTATATCTTCCATCACACCACCTCAATCAAATGGTCAATATTCTCATTTGGATCGGCGAAAGAATCAGACATCCAATGAGTCATATCAATTAGACCATTATAATTAGCAAAATTTGTCTCCACTTTTCATTTCCTTTGATTGATTTTTGGTAGAGAACTACAAGATGTTTTGTCGTAGACAGGTACGTGCCCCATGCACTTTCATTCTACATCTAAAGCAACTTTCTTCATGCTTCTTTTTGGATGTGCTAATTTTGTTTGTTTTGTGCCTTTTGAAATTATTGTCTTTTTGTTGATAGTTCTGTTGATTATTTTGTCCATGATTTATTCCACGTGCACGTCCGCGTCCACGTCCATGTCTATGTCATCCACGTCCACATCCTTATCTTGATATTGTATTTGCTTCAAGCAATGAAATACAGTTTGCTTCAGGTAATGGTACAAAATCGTTGGACGTAACTCATGATTTTTTATCAGCAGTTCATTATTTTGTCCAGCCACAAGCAGGCAAGATATGAGTTCTGAGTACCTTTTGAAAGCACGATCACGATATTGCTGCTGTAGGAACACATTTGAGGTGTGAAAGTTGGAAAAAGTTTTCTCCAATATATTTTCATCAGTAATTTTTTCTCCACACAAGGTCAATTTTGAACATATTCTAAATAGTTCAGAATTGTACTCACTAACAGTTTTAAAATCTTGCAAATTAAGGTGCATCCATTCATAGCGGGTTTTGGGGAGGACTATAGTCCTTCAATGATCAAATCTTTTACTTAATTTTTTCCAAAAAACCTGTGGATCTTTCTCAATGAGATATTTAATTTTCAATCCATTGTAAAGATTATGATGAAGAAAGATGAGTACTTTTGCACAATCCTGTAGGAATTCTTTATTTCATTCTTTTATCGTCTCTTCCAAACCTTTTGAAACAAGATTGATATCAACATCGAGTACACATGACAAATAGTTTTTATCGGATATGACAAGTGCAACAAACTCAAATTTTATGATATTTGTCATTTGATTAATTACATAAAGTAAAAAGAAATACAATTAGTTTATATTTCAAGTGCAGTAAACTCAAGTTTTGTGATATTTGTGATTTGATTAACTATATAATAAAACAAGAGGAAATATAATTAGTTTTAAAGAATATGATTAAACATTACGTAGTCAATATCAACATGACATAATTTACGTGTTTTTCTTTAGGGATAAACACTAATTTAAAATAATGTGTTTTTTTCGAAATATGTGCTACTTCGTAATCACGTTGTATTTTACTATTACTTATTTAAGAGTAATATATCAATATTCTTTTAAAATATTGAAAAGTATAATTAATGCTCTTCAAGAGCAAGTAATATTCTTTTGAAATATTAACTATAATGTTATACTATTTCAGGAGCAATAACAAACTACTATAATAGACAAATTTACGATTAATATTCTTCTGGAATATTAATTATAATATTACGCTACTTCAGGAGTAACAACATGATAAATTATTAATTTAAAGTTTATAGAAGAACATTTACAAATATTTAATCAGGTTAAAAACATAAAAATATTCAATAATCATCTTAAATACATATATTTTGCAAACATAAATAAATTAAATTAAGGATCCAACATTATGATTTAACAGAAAATATATTCACGTAGCCGCACTATTTTGTGATAAAAAAATTAAGGGATACACATTTAATCATTAGCAACATGTAATTATATTAAGGGATATGCACAATACATGATTAAATTTTGAGTATACTTCTTTAATAACACAATTAAATAGGCGTGATCGGATTCCAAAAATTTGGGTGTAAAGAAAAATTGGGCAGAAATCAATTGCATGTATTTATAGAAGTTGGGTGAAACTAATTGGAGTATTAATTGGACATCATGAAAATTGATATAAATATGCATACAAATACTAATGAATTGGAGTACGAATATTTATAAAATTTTAAGATTATGAATGTATGTTGGGTTAAAAATTAATTACGTGTGTATGTGACAATGGAAAAATAATAATGCTTATGATTTGAGATTGAATACAGACTACCTTCAAACTAATTTACTATATCTTTAGAGAAACGTTCTGATAACGTGTTATGAAATAAAAATAATAGAAGAAGAAGAAGAGAAAATATAGGTGTTAAAACTCAACTGTATTTTTTATTGAGAATCATGACCTAGATAAGATTTATCTATGAATTATGATAACACTAAATAATCATATATAATTATCTCATTATTTTACAACACCTTACCGATTTTCATGTTTTTGGGCGTCTTCGATGTAAACATTAAGACCATGTTTGGTTTGGTTAAAAATTAGATTTTTAATAAACTTTCATAGTTGTTTATGAAATATAGTTAAAAAGTTGATAATAATTTTAAATCACATAAAATATGTGATTGAAAATGAACTTGAAAAAAATAAGTTTTAAGAAATTTGGGATCAAACGGGGACTAAGCGTTACAAAGGACAAATCAGGTCGAGCTTGGCAAGGGCGGACGCAGACATTTTGAGTTAAGGGGCGCAGTCAAACTTGCAAAACAATTGTGAGAAATTTTACATTCGAAAATTAATATCCAAAAAATTCATACCGTATGTAATTGTACATCCGAACATTTACATGGAGTATGACTTTTTCGGATGTAAAATTCGAAAATTTTTGATGTCATATTTCATGTAAAATTTTCTAGTAAAATGATGTAAATTATATTGAAAAATTTGTATGGTAAAAATAATAATAATTGAAATTTTTAAAAGAAAAGACGAATTAGATGCTTTTTTTAAAGATGCACGTTTGACTCATTTTTAACTATTTTCGATATGTGTTTGGACAATTCAATATGCCTATAATGTAGCTCTCGAATCGAGCTTCGAGATGACATATGCAATTTTTGGATTTCGCTAGCATAAAATCGTTAGAGAATTTATAAAGTTAGCACGTCAACGAAATTCTCGAAATATTAGTTTGAAACGGTCTACTTTGACCAGTTGTAACATTTGCTACGATTGGCTGTTTCATGCACAAATAATGATGTAGAAAATAGGCCGTGAACACTTCGAAATAATATTAAAACTGCAATATTTCGATTTCCTTTGACATCCCATAATAATTTTGAAATTTGTGACAAAAACATAGAACTTAAAAAAAAAAAAAAATTGGCCCTGAAGTTGGGGGTTACGTGAACCCATGCAACCCTGTGTCCGCCCATGGTGCTCGGATCTTTAAATTTTCAGAGCACATTCTTATTTTTGTAGCTGAAGTACTCGATAAGTTTGCAGGGATAAGAGGTAAAACCAGCACGAGTTTGTCGCATTTTCCAATCTTGTAATTTGTTTTGTAAAGAGTCCACACCAAGTCGCTTGAAACGGAAATATTAAGTCCATATTTGGTGGTCATTTTTTTTTTTGGAAATCATTGTTTTCAAAGTGATTTTTTTGGAGAATATGTGGTTAAAACGTATGATTTTTTTTTTTTGAGTTTACATATAAAATATTTTATTGTGTGAATGTATGGTTGAAAGTGAGCATGTAGAAAAAAAGAGTTTTAAAAAAATGTGAGACAAATAAGAGATAAATTATCACATCCATGTTTATGCTTCTACTCAAATTTCAACTAAAACTGTTTTAAAAAAAACTTATAAAATAGATTCGCCTCATTCAAATGATACTCTCCATTACTACTAGTTTTAATAATACATGTGAAGCACTTTCCCACATTGTAAAATGGATATATGATTATCATAACAACGATATTTATTAAGATATGTTGTCACACTTTTGAAAATAGGTATAGTAACACCATACCTTTTTTAAATGCTTGCACCCAAAGTATGACACTTTTCCCGAAAGAGAAAATAGCAACTAAAAGTTGTTCACTCCAAATGGGAAGATTATTTATTTTGCTAGATAATTGACTTTTAAGTTAAATGTCTGAAAGAGCTAGTCCACGAGGGTGAGATTAGGGAAAATTATTATGGAATTAATGTTTCTCCACCAGCATTAATAGCTTCCTTAACTTTGGTATTTTTTTTTTTTTTCCCCTTCTTCTTTAAAAGCATTTTTGAGGTGGGGTGGAGGGAGTCAAAGTCAATATAAAGTTGGAATTTCAGCCACCACCTTCACTGGAAAATATTTTGCTATATTTTAATATTTAACATGTCTTAAAAGTTAAGCCTTGTTAATTATTTCTCATGTTTTTTGCTACAAATATTTTTATCGAAAATTTTGAATCGATAATGACTCAGTAGTTGAACGACTGACCTTCTTGTTGAAACAATGAGCCATTGGTGCTTTGGCCAAAGAATTTTTCCATTTGTACATCACTTTTTGCCATCCTTGATAGAAAGTGTTGGTAAAAAAACTTTTGGATGAAAAAACAATTTTTTTTTAAAAAACTGTCCAATTGTGTCATTCTATCAAGAAAATTGTATATCAAGCATGGTTCTTGGCCAAATTGGTGAAATGGTTGAATTTAAAAACTATATATATATATATATATAATTTTTTTTTTTTTTTTTTGGTGTAGGAAGCCGCAGTTGCTACCCGTCGACATAGCCCCAACCAATATGAGTACGCACTAGGTAAATCCCGCTTTATGTGCAGTAGTCCGTAAATCACACAGGAGATGTAAATCGCACTAGGCAAGTCCGGTGCGACGAGCTCGACCGTGGAAGTATTAGTAGAGAATTCGAACTCGTGATATTTGGTCTCCGCGTTCATTGCCTCAGCAAACTCGGCTACCCCGAAGGGGTTACAAATAAAAACTATATTTATTATATAGGTGAATGATTGAGAATTTGTATATTGAAACGCATTTCCAACTCAAAGTATAGATGTAAAATTGTTTAGCTTCCAACATGAGATCCAAGACAGAGGCGGGGCCGCACCCGGCAAGGGGGCGCAACCACGTGTGTTGGCCCCATTGGAGTCGTCGTCGCCAGTCGAAAGCCACAACCACTGTAGAAAACTTGAATCAAAAAACGCAGACTGAAGTTGAAGGTGAAAGCAAATTTGCTTGGGCCTTTTTTGTTTTTAATTGTGATTTGAGGGCTTTTTTCTCTGTTATACGCCTCTTTTTTTTGAAGAAATAGGCCCAATTGCCCAATCTTATAGGGATCACTTGGTTTGTATTGAATCAGACCTCAAATGAATTTCAATTGAATTGAAAAACGAAATCAGCAAAGCAATTGTGCAAACCCTATCTGCTATCTCTTTTCTCAAAATCTCAATCCCTCCCTTGAAGTCTCGCACCCAGTCCTTGCCCTGTGACGGTGTGACCTGCTGCAGGCCGCCGATGCCTAGCCTCTCAGCCTACGGTCTTCGCCACTGGCCTTCGCTGCTGTGAGTCTACAACCTCTCTTTTCTTTTCTTTTTTTTGATTTTTGCTCTTTTAGAGTTCATTTTTTTATTTATCATTTATGATTTATACTTCATGAGTTATGTTTATGAGTTATGGATGTGTTTGTGAGCCTGTTGACCGTGAGGATTTTAATTTTTGTGAATTTGAGGATTTGAGATTTTGTGAATTCGAGGATTTTTCTGGCCAAACATGATCCAAATCAGTCAAAGAGTGATTCAAAAATTTTCGTAAAGCTGAACAGAGAAATCAGTGTTGGAGGAAATGATCGAGATGATATATCCAATAGCACAACATCAATGTAGGATTCTATAATTTTCTATTTGTATTTGACACCTTATAGGCACTTGATTATGATGAAAACTAACACCCACCCTGATGCACATTATTAAAATGGAAAGAATGCATTTTTTTTAGTGATGTGACGGTGAATCCGTGGTTGAAAAAGAAAGAAAAGTTATTGATGTAATGAAAAATATTATTTTATTAAAAAATATGTGATTAAAAATGAGTAAAAGAATGAGAATGAAAATTATAATGTGGTTCAAACATGGGCAAATGTGTTCTTTTTTGTTTTTCTATAATTATGATTTATGTTTTGTGAGTTGATTGACAAAGAAATGAGAAATGAGAATTGTGATTTGTGATAAATAATTTATATTATATGAGTTTTGAGTTATAATTTATCATGAGTTTTGATGTGTGATTTGAGAATTTATGTTTAGGAAATTAGGGATAAGTGAAAAAATTAATAGAGAAGATGTTGGGCTCAATTTTAGTAGGTTGTATTGTGTATTTTATTTAAAAAGTATTTTAATATTGAATTATATTTTCATATATTTATAATTTTTACGTTTTAATGTATTTACACATATATTGAATAATTTTTTAATATTATCTAATTAAATATTAATAAACGATCTCATTCGGTGGTCAACGATCGAGGTCCGTCCTAACTGAATTACGATCTTGAATTCGCCAACGCCAACATCAAATTTGGATTGAAAGTTCTGCTTGATCCGCCTTGTCAGGCAGCAAAGACTACGCAAATGGCACCCCTTCGGGGATGACTGAGTTGGTGGAGCAGGTGAGCGCGGAGACCGAAAGTTACGAGTTCGAATCTCCTGCCAACACTTTCTTGGTTGAGCCCGTCGCATAGGGCTTGTTTAGTGCAGTTTATCTCTCCTGTGTGGTTTGCGGGCTATTGCACATGGAGCGAGGTTTACCCAATGCGCACTCACGAGTATCGGCGGCGGATTCTCACGTCAACAAAAAAAAAAAAAAATTAATGGTGTTTGTAAATTAACATTTTATTCAGTGGAGGAACCTCTTCTATTCTACGTTCTAGAAAAAGAAAATTAATATAAGTTGCTATTATTTTAAATGTAATTGATTTAAATTCAACACGATTTAGATATTTAATTAAATTTATTAAGACAAATAAGTCCTTGATTAATTTAGTTAAAAAATTAGATTTTTAGTATATTTTGACAAATTATGAAATGCGTGATATGAAAAGTTGATAAAAATTATAAATCACATAAAATGTATATATTTAAAAATAAATTTTAAAAATAGGCCAAACAGGAACTAAAAAAAAAAAAAAAAAAACCTTGAAACCTAACATGATTCATTAGTCCCTACGCCGTAGTACCTGGTTAATGGGATAGGCCTGCATTGCATATTATAAGCCCATTATGTAATATATTCCACATATTTTGTAAGGAAAACATGACAAATACTTTACTTTTGTCAAAAACAATTGAAATTTACGTCTTTTACAAATTTTTTGAAAAAAATTCCTGTTCTTTATTAAAAAGCAATATTTAACAATTTGCCTCCTCTCATAATTTTTTGACCAATGCCTCATTTTCATTTTAATTAAATATTTCAAATTTTCATTAGTAAACAACATTTTACAGGTGACATGTAGCCGTGGCAATGGGCCGAGCTGAGCCGA
>CAIGRP010067574.1:0-12559 GCA_903798385.1 Fraxinus cuspidata | reverse complement strand
TATGAAGAGCACTTCGGGCTACATATTCTATGTTGGTTCAAGTATCATACGCTGGAATTCAATGAAACAGAAAACCGTGGCACAATCAATAGCTGAAGCTGAATACACAGCTGCTTTAGAAGCTACAAATCAAGCAATTTGGCTAAGGAAGGTATTAGAAAATCTGAAGTTCAAACAAGATGAGACCACCGTTATCTACTGTGATAATCAGTCTACAGTTGCTANAGCTGCTTTAGAAGCTACAAATCAAGCAATTTGGCTAAGGAAGGTATTAGAAAATCTGAAGTTCAAACAAGATGAGACCACCGTTATCTACTGTGATAATCAGTCTACAGTTGCTATGGTAAAGAATCCAGTCTTCCATGGTAGAACCACACACATCAAAATCAGATACCATTCAATCAGAGAAGCTCAGGAACAAAACGAGATAAAGCTGGTGCATTGCAAATATGATGATCAACTTGCTGACATATTAACAAAGTCTTTAGCAAAGACAAAGTTTTTAACATTGAGATACAATCTTGGTGTTTCCAACAAAAGTGACAAGGAGGAATGTTGAAATTAGTTTATCACTTTGGCTATCACGTTTTTGTGCCAAAGTAGTTGCTAATTTTTTTATGATTAAAGTCATGCGATTTAAGTATTTTATAAGTATTTTAGTTGTTGATAGTTTAACTTTGTCCAAGTATGGTCTTATATATTGTTGTCAACTTGATAGATTGGAGTAGATAGAAGTTGTTGAAAAAAAAAAAAAAAGAGCAATTCTCTGTCAAAACCGGTAAGGATATATCAAATTCGTTTGAGTCTCGAGTAAATACGGTAAGTGTTGAGCAAATACGGTAACCTTGTCAAAACATAAGTAACTGAAAATCCGATAAAGAGTGAAGAAACCGGTAAGTTCAACTCTTTGAATCAATAATCTTTCATTTTTAACCCTAAAAAATGGGTGGCATTCAGATTGAATTTAACATGTGATACTTCTTTAGTCAGCTTATCTATTGTGTGGTTACGCAGAGTCAAGACAAGCGCACAATGTTGTCGAAACTGGACTGGCAAGCCAGTCCAAACGGAAAAACTGGGAACCAGACCGGAAGCGGTCAGGTTATGGTCTAAAACTGCAATTGGTAAAAATACTAGAGCAAAAACTGCCAACCTGGCTGGTTCAACTAGGAACCAGTTGACCTGGACATGGGTAACTGGTTATACCCATTCAGCATTTTCAAGGAAAAGGGAATGTTTTAATAACTAAGGGCTAAATATAAGATGGCTGCCGGCTAAGCACACTAAAGAGTGAGTTTAGGTAAACAACCGTGGTGAGTTGTCATCTCTGAAATGTATGATTGGTGAGGGGAGGCCATGCATGGAAACTGCCTTGGTGACTAGCCATGAGACTCATTTTCTATTACGGGCTTAGAATATTGCCGGCACTTACATATTCCAGTTAGAAGAATTACAGAAACATGTTGCAAGCAAATTGCTAAAAGTACTGTTGACAACATGAAATTCATCAACTAGGAAGTATAGAAAAACTACTGAATCTGAAGGGGAGGACTTAATTCTTTAATTTGGTTAAAATGACGTAGAATGTCTTGATAAACATGGGAATACATTGATATGAAAGTAGGCAAGTTGTAATTCTTTGATTTGTAAATCTTTTATGGTATATTTATTGATTTATGATTTATTATTTTTAACAACCCTTTGACCCTTTATCATTGACTTTTTCTGGGTCAATGCCCAGGATGGGTTTTAAAACATTGCTAGGGCATACTTACATCAACAGGCTGCTTCCAGTTCTTTTGGATTCCTGGCAGATGCCCTTTTCCAACAACTGCAACTACTGAATTATGCTCCCTTGCAATTCTTAATAATGAGGTCGACATGTATCTGAATACAGATCGAAATAGAACGAATAAGTAAGAAAGCATAAAAAGTGAGATGTAAAACAGAAATTTTACTTTCAGGGAAAAAGCTCAAATACAAAAGGAAAAGAAAAGAAAACCTAGAGCATAATTGTAACTGAGAACTACATAATGAGGATATTATTCACAAAACTTTATTGTAATAATGTTTAAGCCAATTGGCTCTGCTTTACGTTTTATCTCTGAGGTGAATTTCACCTCCAAGAAGGTGATAGAAAGCAATTTTTCAGATAAATGTTGCTAAAATCAAAAGTATTATTCCTTTAACATAATTAGCTTTACTGTATCCACTAAAGGTCTGACCAATAACAACTAATGTTTCTTATAATATGGAAGAAAAATTTGAAGGGCCTCAAGATTGGGAGACAACGAAGAATGACAAAAAAACTATGCAAGACTCACTAGGTCAATAGCATGAGATGCACATAATCTGGTCCTAGAAAGCAAGAAATAGTTTCGGACAAAATCTGGATGGAAAAGCCAATGTTTTTCTTTCCTCATTTAAGTTAGGAAAAAAAAAAAAAAATATATATATATATATAAGCCTACGGATTGAACTGTACTGTTGTCCTGCCATACGATTACACCATTAATTATGTAAAATATAGAGGATCGAATCTCATAAACTACACAACATTGTCGGTTGATTCCTATAAATTAAAGAATCTTGTTGATTTCGAACACTCCCTTCAAGCTTGTTCAAACATGTCTTCCATACCCAACTTGCTCACCATGGAACTAAAATTGTTGGACTAAATACTCCTTTTTGAAGATGGTGGTGAACAGGAACTTCTAAGAAACAGCAGGTGTACAAAATTAGACCACCGTTAAATTTTCACTTTTAGAAGTGTTGATCTATTTAGATGTAACTGATTCTGAAATGTTTTACAATAGAGCTTCACTGGGTCTCAATCTTCACTTCTAGTTCGACCAGCAAGATCTTAATCCACAAAGTGCTCACATATTTCAAATGGCGTGGCTCAAAATTCGGCAATAGCACTAGATCTAGCCAAAACATTTCGCCTTTTACTTATCCATGTTAACAAATATCTGCGCGCAAACGTACAATATCCGGAGTTGACCTTCCATTTGTTATAGAGTGTGCCTAATCAACATCTGTACATACTTAAACTCTCAATTCCCAACCTCCAAAAATAAGAAGCTTTTAAACCTAGTACACATAAAGTATCTCAAAATTCTCAAAACATCTCTATGATCTACTGAGGAAGCATGGATGAACCAACTAACCGTACCCACAACATCCACAATATGTGGCCTTGTGTGAAATAGAAAAATCAATTTCCCTTCAAGTCATTGATACCTGGCTTTGTCAATGAGTTCCATAACAGCTGCCAATTTATACCAACTCATCTTAACTGATTATGATATTTTCAAAATACATAATTAGAATAGTGATATTCTCTTGTTTATTCTCCTCGTGAACAGTGTGATCTCCGTGGCATCTATATCCAAATCTGATAAGAGATTGAGTAATCCTTTTGAAGTAAGCTCATAGTGATTGTTTCAATCCATAAACAGATTGTTTCAATCCATAAACAGACTTTTTCCGCTTATAATCTTCCCCACAGCCAAGTTTTTCTTCAAATCGAGGAGGCAGATCCATGCAGAACTTTTCCTCTAAATTTTCATGAAGAAAAGCATGCTTGAAGTCAAACAGTTACAGATACCAATCATTATGATGTCCTACATACAATCTAACTCTAATGGAATTCATTTTGGCTATTTGATGCAACAAGGAAAGAACTAAAAGTCTGTACGGCGAAAGACTAAGAATTAGTAGAATTTGAGTGTATTTAGATTATAGTAGTTTGATTTTGACAATGTTTTCTTTTATTTCAAGTTTGCTTAGATAGAAAGTTTATTTAATTTCATTGTCCTCCTCTATATAAATGGACTTTAAGACAATGTTTACAAATACATCTAAAATATATGAATAAAACAATTTCCTTGCCCTTTCTCCTTCAACTCTTATTGTTTGTTATCTAGTTGATACGTTTCCTGCATCAATTTGGTAAATTTGGTATCAGAGCGATTTGTTCTCCTTTGACCTACACCTTCTCAAATCCAAGAAATTCACTAACCGTTTCCATCCAATCCATATACAACCACTTTCGTACACAACCAACGACCTTTGGAACAGCAAAAAAGTAAAAGAAATTGTATCGCAGCAGCAGTTTTTTCATTTGTTTAGCAGTTTATATTAGATGTCAAAAAAAAAAAATCCGAAATAAAAAAAGAAAAAGCAGATTGTTCATCAATTCTTTAGTTTAGTTGCTGATTTTAGTTTTAAAAAAAAAAAGCGAAAAAAATCGTTACAAAATCTGCTACCGATTGAAAAGCCAAAAGATTTGCTGTTGTTCCAATTTCATAAAAACCTCAAACCTCCTGCCCAAGTAAGCCAAATATACAATAACCAACTATCCACAGCCCAATTAACTCGATCAAACCAATTATGGCCATATAATACTTCCACCCAATCAAACCATCTCCTGTTTAACCCAAGCTCATTACCCATACACCTGTACACAAAGGCTCACGTCAACAACACCCCGGCCCACTCATTTGATCCCAAAATCACCAGGCCCACTACCCAAACTCAATCTCCTCAATCCCTTATCCGTTCCCCAGCCGTCAGTAGCAACTCAGCCACAAATCACCATCACCTGCCTCAAAAACCCACAGCCAATCCCATCATCAACACCACGCCATTCCCAGCCTCCAACTTCAAAGAGAAGAATCCCCAATTACACAGCCTTTTATATACACAATCCATTAACATTACACACAGCCCGCCATGCCACGTCATGTCACTTAGACACGACTTGTCGAGGACGACCACATCCCCACCCATCACCACCAATCCCCAGCTTCCTGCCGTGTTCGAAGATAGATACATACACAGTCACAGAGTCACTCCACCATCGCACAGGCGCTGATTTCTCCACCGCCGCCTGCATCTTCAAGTCGCTTCCTCCGACATCTGCCTTCTCAGCCATCGCACTCTGCTCTTGCCACCCAGTTCGCCTCTACTGTCGCCTTCGTGTTCCACCACCTGTGTCTCTTGCTGGCTGCCTCTCCTTCCCAGTGCAAATACAACAATATAACTTACTGTCTATGATGCTCGGACTAGGGTATGAGTATCGGGTACGGATACGTATCTAAGTATCGGATCTTTTATTTTCTAAAATGTAGGATACGAGGACATGACTAAAAAGAGTCCAAATTTCAGATACGGATATGTGGGTATGTCTTTCAAATTTCAATTTTTTTACTAATCTAGGATGTCATTTTGAATAGACCAAAATTAATTACTTACAATGAAGGAAATAGGTGTTTAATAAGGGGTTAAAGACAAATAAAATAGAATTTTGAGTTTTAGTTTTCAATTATGGGAATTACTAAATATTATATAAAATAAAAAATGAGGAACTTGATTATAATTTGGACTTAGAGGAGCACTAAGTAGCACTATATGGAACTCATTTTCATTTTATACAAACAAAATTCTAAACCACCGATACAGAGAGAGAAATAAGGAAAAAAGAAAGAAAAAAATGAAAAGAAAAAAGAAAGAAAGAAGAAAAAGAAGGTAAAACCTAGCGCCGCCGCCTTTCTCCACCCTCTTGGGGACGATGCTAGGTTTATAGAGAGCAAAAGTGGGAAAGAAGAAAATGGAAAGAAAATGAAAAGAAAAAAGGAGGAGGAAGAAGAAGCAAAAAGACGAAGTGACCAGTTGAAATTTTGAGAAAGATCGACACATCTCATACCCATACCCATGTCGTGTCGTGTTCGACACGGGTACTCCAACTATTTCGAAAAGTCCGAGCATCAGAGCTTACTCCTACCATACCACAAAATTAGAAGCTGCCAACCAATACATTGAAGGCTCATGTTCTTACCGTCCCTGCGCCCGCACCGTGCCGCCGCTATTCTCGTCGTCTCTATCAGAAGCCTCTATCCGGTTTGCTCATCGTTTTGGTAAGGATTTAATTCTGCTTTAATTGAAAATTTTCTTTTATTTAGGTATTTTGCTTTTCTAGTTTAGTTTTCGTTCCAATTTAAAAAATAAAACAATATATATATATATATATATAAATGAATCTCAAAGATCTAGAACACTCCTATGAAGTTTTATCCCAACACGATGCCAATCTTTCAACTGACTTAGATCTGATTTAGTTGAACTTAAGAATCTCTTCATTGAATTACGTCGAAATCCGAAAAAATGTCCCATAGATAATATTTTTTAATCATCGACAGTAGGTTAAAACATTCATAGCTTTGTTTGTCAGGCACCCGAGATTCTACTCGCCCGAGATTCTACTCGGGGACAAATTACCTAACCTACGCAATCCTAGGCACCATGCACATATTTCAAAATATTTGAACCTTGTGTCAAACATAACACTTGCCCTAAACCCCCTCCCGTACATTATGATCAACATAAGGACATTGCTGATGACATAACTAGAGAAGTGTTTATATATAGAAAAGTAGATGCCCCTGGATTTGATGGTCGCCGAGACCCCGAAGCCTTTTTAGACTGGCTGAGCCAATCGAAGAGTACATCGATTGGTATCACATGCCTGACTATCAACGCATTCGTTTCGTCAAAATGAAACTCGTCAAATCAACTAAACGCTATTGGCAAAATATAGCACGTAGTCTCGAACAATTAGGTCAACCTATCACTCTATGGGAGGGGAAATGAAAACAAAATTCACTTAAAAGTATGTCCCACCTTACCATCGATCTCAACTTTTAGAGTGTGCTTAATCAGAGACTCTTCAACCATGTTTGATTGTAGATCTCGTTTTGATGAGTTGTTGCACTGTTCTGGTCTAAATGAACCCAACGTTACTATCACTAGGTTTCTTAATGGCCTGAGATCCGACCTCAAACAACAAGTGAACGTGCTCAATCTTTTCTCCTTAGAAATTGCTTTCCACAAAGCCCTCGAATATGAGAGGTCTCTTTATCACCCTACACTGGAAGAGGCCCTTCAACCTTTGTAGACCCTTGCCAATCTCGCCCTAATCCATCTACCAATCTTGGGAGTGTCCCACTGTCATCACAATCTAGCACAATTGTTAGGCCATCATCATCGTAACCTTCACTTTCCCAAGAAATCAATAAGAGTCAACTTTCTTACTCGACTTCCTCTAAAGCCCCAAACCCTTCAGTCGTGTGTCATCACTATCAGAATCGAGGTCACATTGCCTCTCGATGTCCTCATCGTACCCTTGCCATTAATCAAGAGCTACTACTCCCGACTCCAGAAACAAATAATTGTTTCACAGTCGACCTTATTAACCATTCAGATAAGGACCTCGACCAATTTGAGTGTTACGAGGAGTTAGGGGTTGTCTCCGTCATGAGATGCATCCTTCCACCTATATTGACTTTGATTTCTAGGAAAAGGACCCCAATTTTCCATACGTACATCCCGTGCAACTCTCGATCTTGTAAATTAGTAACTAATGGTACCATCAATGTCATTTCTACTTCAGCTGTGACCGAATTCGGATTCAAACCCGAACCCCACCCTCGACCTTTTAAGGTGGCATAGGTCAATAGGACTTCTTTTTCCTGTCACTCGTCGTTGCCTTGTTCCCATACACTTGGCGCATTCGACTCAGAGGATCTTTATGTGACGTCCTACTTGTGGATGTTGCTCACATCCATTTAGGTCATCCCTCCCTAGCTTTACGATCACGACATTAAGCACTTAAAGCACAACAACATTTATGAGTTTGTCTATAGTGGCAAACCTTTTCGGCTTCTTCTAGCCAAGCCAAACCCTCATACCTTCCGAAGAAACAACCTCCTAAACAACATCCACTTGTACTACGAGTAGAGACAATCGGATCCAGCTTTTGTCCCATAAGGACTTTGAGCATGAGGTTTACAACACCGGGTTGAAGTTCGCTTTAGTTACCAAAGCCCGTTCCTAACTCACTTCTGAATCACACGCTAATCATCCCCCTAATGTCACCCTATTGCTAGAAGAGTTTAGTATTTCACCCTTATGACCTACCCGATGAGCTCCTTTCCATTCGTGATATTCAACATGCTTTTGGTCCCTGGTTTATAGTTACCAAATCTCCTTTACTATAGGATGAAACCCATGGAACGGATCGAGCTGAATAAGCAAATTGAGGCTTTAATATAATAACCTAAATTCTCTACTTGTTATTAACTTAAGTATAGGGACCAAGTTGCTCAATAACCATAGTTTAAGGACCAATTTATATAGGGATTACGGTTCAGGGACAAATTTACACATCAACTATAATTTAGGGATCATATCGAATGTCGGTGAAAGATTTTAGGGCTTATTGAGCAGACGGTGCATGCAATTGGGAAAATTTGTGCCAGCATGAAAATTGCCCAGGGTAGACGAGAGTTATGAGAATAGAAAGAGAAAGGGTCTCAAATTTTCAGTTGGCAGTAAGGTATTCCTCAGTGGCGCCAATTAAAGGAGTGCTACGATTTGACAAGAAGGGTAAGTTACGATCAAGGTTTATTGGCCAATTGGAGATCTTGGAGCGTATCGGGAACATCGCAAATCAGTTAGCGTTACATCCAGAACTTTCAGCTGTACATGGCGTCTTCCATGTGTCAAAGCTTAGGAAGTACGTCCCTGATCCGAATGTGGTCAACCATTAGTCTATTGAATTATAGCGAGGTTTTATCTATGAAGAAGTAGCAATAAGAACTGTTAATAGGATATTCAAGCCCTCTGGAACAAAGTGATCCTATTAGTAAAAGTACATTGACGTAATCACTCGGCTGAAGTGGCCACGTGGGAGCGAGAGGTGGAGATCCAGGCCAAGTACCCACAACTTTTTCGATGAATTTCAAGGTAAATTTCAAGGACAATTTATTTTTAGGAGGGTAGGTTATAACACCAGCACCCGAATTTCTTGGTCTAATTATGAGAATTGAAAATTTAGGGACTCATTTGAGGGTTAATCCATCTTCTAGGACCTTGTAACAAACTTATTATAAATGCTAATTCCCACACGTTTTGCTCTTTGAAGAAGGGTTGAATGCTCGAAATCCTTGATATATGTTTTTTTTTTTTTCATATTCATGATTGACCAAACATATGGTAATGTGTAGTGTGGATGTGTGTGTATATAGAATGTAGTATTCACGTGAGGAATGAGGGAGAGATTCTTGCTCATTTCATAAATTTCAAGGAACAATTTTCAATGCTAGAATTAATAGCCTTTCCACTATCATGGGTTTTTCCTTAATGATGCATGCCTAGTCTTGTCATATTTAAGCCCTTCATTCTCATTCGCATTCACATGCTACCACTCGCTATTATTTTTTTCAATAAAAATAATATGCACATACACGCACATAACCTAGGTGGAAATTGTAAAGAGGGATCAAACAATTTTATTTAGTCTCTATTACTCTTTTTTAAATTTCACGGTAAGTACGCTACCTATGTTTGGATTATTATTATGTTATAAATTTCAAGAAAATTATTATGGGTCCCATTTTGTATAATATGATTATGATTATGTTAAGGGGACTGGAGTTTAGTAACGCTGCACAAAAGAATTCTTACCACCTATGTTCGGTAAAATTCTTGCATCTTCGTTATGTTGATTAGGATTATTATGCTCCTTGAAGTTATACACGATAATAATCCATGGCGTACTCATGGAGAAGTCTGCATCGAGCTTCAGGAACTAAGCTAAAGTTTAGTATAGCATTCCACCCCCAATTGGATGGACAATCGGAACGAACTATTCAAACTCCAGAAGACATGCTCCAAATTTGTGTCTTAGAATTTGGAGGGCATTGGGAGAAACATTTACCAATTGAGTCCGCTTACAACAATAGCTACCATGCCTCTATCGGTATGGCACCTTATGAAACCCTATATGGAAAAAAGTGCAGATTAGCTTTTATTAGGATGAAGTTCGTTAGCGTAAGATATTAGGGCCTAAAATTGTGAAACAAACAGTTCGGGCAATTGAAAAGATCCAAGCTTGTATTAAGACCATCCAAGACAGATATAAAAGTTATACGGATAGAAGACGAAAAGACCTAGAATTTGCAGTTGGTGATCGCGTATTTTTGACAGTCACTCCAATGAAAGGTATCCAGCGTTTCGATAAGAAAGGAAAACTTCGATCAAGGTACATTGGACCCTTCGAGATACTCCAACGAGTTGGAAATGTGGCATATCAACTAGCTTTGCCACCTGAGCATTCTGTAGTTCATAATGTCTTCCATGTATCTACACTCAAGAAATATGTCCCAGATCCGAGTCATGAAGTAAAGCTTGAACCGTTGAAGATCCAACAGAATTTGAGCTACGAAGAAGTCCTGCTTTACGTTATAGCCCAGAAGGTACAAAAGCTTCGCAACAAGGAAATATCGGTGCTCAAGGTATTATGGCAACTTCATTCAATCGAAGAAGCAACTTGGGAACGCGATGATGAAATGCGAACAAAATATCCCCAACTATTTGACGAAGACAACAAAATTTTTTTTAAGATAGGTAGATTATAATAACCTAAAATTCTCTACTTGTCATTAACCTAAGTATAAGAACCAAGTTGCTTGATAATCATAGTCTATTTACCAATTTATATAGAAACCTAGGTTCAAGGACAAATTTACACATCAACTATAATTTAGGAATCATATCGCACGTCGATGAAAGTTTAGGGGCCAAGTTTCATACCCATCCATAGTTGAGGGACTATACATGTGAATTCAGAATAACCAACATTTATGGTGTGTGTGTATATATAGTAGAAATCCGTATATATAGAACATATGTGTGTGTGTGTGTGTGATATTTAAAGTATATACATACATATATGTATATACATACATACATACATATATGTATATATATAGTGTCTACATACATGGTAAGAAATAATTATTGCATGTTTGTATTATCATAAGAAATAATTAGATGCAAATTCTGGTAGCTACCATAATTAAAAGAATCAATTAAGAAAACTTTCATTTTTATTTAATTATACCAAAACCAAAAAGGTCATTAACATATATAATATATATGTATATATTAATTACCATAATTAAAACTTAAAAGTGTGTGTGTGTGTGTATATTCCCCCACAAACACACGAACATTTTTTTCAAAATGCAATTCTCCTACGTGCTAATACGATCATCAGATTTAAAGTAAGTGACATATACGTATTTCATTGTTTAAAGTTACAGAAGTCAATTTTATGATTATGTTATGAAATCATAGAGTTTAGTAGCGCTACGCACGAAATTAGAACTACGAAGTTCGGTTCTTAAAATTTCGTGTCTTATCTAATATGTTCACGAATCTCATTGACTTCTGTTTCTCATGTTACGTTATTTCACTTATTAAGATTATCATCTCATATGAAACACGAATTTTTTTATAGGTAATAATTAATAAGTGATTCGAGACGGATGAAGATTAGGAGAGCACGCAACGTTGGTTAATAAAATATTTTAATAATGTTATGTTACGATTTATTGATATTTTGACAATCTTATTATTTTGGTTTTGAAGATTTTAAGTTTAAATATGTTGTTATTAATTTTCTCTTTCTTTTGAAAAACTTTTACGCTTTAATAAAGTAATTGTTCAAGAATCGATTCGTTAGATTTAATATCTAAAGGTTTTATTCATCATAGCCTTAATCCGTGAGTGGTCTTCATCCTACTTACTCCAAAAAAGGATGTATCTTGGCATTTGTGTGTTGATAGTCGTGCAATTAACAAAATTATTGTTAAATATTGGTTTCGTATTCCGCACCTTGAGGACATGTTGGAGGAGCTCGCAGGATATTTGTGGTTTTTTAAAATAGACTTAAGGAGTGAGTATCATCAAATTAGGATTAGACCTAGGGATGAATGGAAAAAGGTCTTTAAATACTGTTAAATATCGGTCATGAATCGCGTCGTCTGACTTTTCATTGAAAAATTTCTCTTGGTCTATTTTCATAATATATTGATTTATAGTCAATCACGAGAGGCACACTTAGTTCACCTTCAACAAGTCTTCCTTACCCTTCGTTCTGCAAAATTGTACGCTAACATTAAGAAGTGTTCCTTTCTACCGTTACAATTCCTCTTCATAGGATTCATTATCTCCACCCAAGGGATTTTTGTTGATCCAACTAAAACCTCTGTAATTCATAATTGGCAAGCACCCATAAGTTTAACCGAGGCCTTAGCTTTCATGGATTAGCCTCATTATATAGACGATTCATACAAGATTTTAGTTTTATTACCGCCCCCATTACTAAGTGTGTGAAAAAAGGAGATTTCCATTAGACCCCATTCGCACAAAAAGCCTTCTTAGCCACTAAGCAAAAGTTGATCGAAGCTCCCATTTTACGCCACCATGATATCTATAAAGTTTTTAAGGTGGCATGCAACGCTTCTGGTGTTGGGATAAGTGGCGTATTAAGTCAAGAGGGTCATCCTATCGCTTGTTCAAGTGAGAAATCAAATCAAGCACGACAGAAGTATTCTACTTATGGCAAAGAATTCGATACTATTGCCCAATCTCTTCGTCACTGACAATATTATTTATTGCCCCAAGAGCATGGTTTAAAAAGGCGGTAGTG
>CAIGRP010067565.1:0-12116 GCA_903798385.1 Fraxinus cuspidata | reverse complement strand
CTTTTTCTTTTTCTTTTATTTAAAGAGAAGGGTATATTGGTCATTTCATAATTTTTAATTGAGAAAATAGGTGAAAAGGACCTTTTGCGCAATGAAATGTGAAAATAAGGGTGAAAATGCCAAAAAATGAAAAGTATGGACGTTTTCCACAATAACAATGAAAGGTGAGGACGTTATGTGCTAATTACCCATAATAAATCTAAAGAAGTTTTGAGAAATTATTTCTCCAACTGTCATTCTGCTCCAAAATGGTCTTCCAAGAGCTCGAATGGAATCTGTATAGGTCAAAAATGGTAAAAGTTTGTATATGTTATTTTTCTCCTACTTTTAAGTGAAACAAATGTTACTTATTTTCAAAGTAATTCCTGTTTTATCTTCAAAATAAGCAACTTATTTACTCCCGACTTTAAACAATGACAAAATTATTTTATTTTAAAACTGACCTGTTACTTATATGTTTAACTTTTTAAGCTTATAGAACTTTGATGTTATCAAAAACTCTTTATCCCCATTAATGCATATAAATTTTAAAAGACACTCCAGCCTCAAATCCATTATGCAAGTTGGATATAACCCTCCACCAATCATCAAATAAAGCAAACTATACATAACTATTCTAAATAGGTACATAAAGACATCTAAATGGTTTTGTAATTGAAACATGTTCATATTACTGTAATGAAATTAGTTGTTGATACCATATTAAGACAAAAACAAATTAAGCAATAGTTCTTGACTCGGGAAATATTTTGTCACCAACTCCGACTCACTTATTCACTGAACATACTCGACCGATGGTTTCGATGTTAAGATGACAAATACAAAAATCGATAGGGTTAGAGAGAAGATCATCACGAAATTCGTAATTTGAAATCACTAGTGCATTAGTGACCCTACTTGAGCTATGGAGGATTAAGAAAAGCATGGATAACATGTTGCGATCCAAAAAAAAAAAAAAAACATGAAACTTTGAACAAAATTGAAGAAAAAAGTCAATAAACAAGGAAAATAACGAGTTTCCTCCACTACTTGTGATTTACAATTACCAAAGTGTTTTGGTATGAACAAAATTGGACAGAACAATTAACGACTTTTTTACTTATTTTTTTTTAAAAAATATTGTAGAGTACTATCCAATATGTTTATTAGATATGCCATTAAGTCGATTCAAGACGTCAAAACGTATCGATTCTTTGCTGAGGACTTTTTCAAGAACTCTTATATAGTGATCATTGTAGTTGCAGACATGGACATTGAAGCCCTACTTGGTCCTGAACCTCCATAAAAAGCCTTCCACCCACCCACCTTCCTTTACCAAATTCCTCACAGTTAGCCCTAAATTCGGCCCCTTCCACCCATTCTCATCCCCATCGAAAACCTGTAATCTCGTCTTGATCGTATCCAGAGGCATTGTTATCAAAGCCGAAAGTCCACCAGCCATTGCTGCACTTGCTCCCTGCACTACCACCACGGTTTTCGGATTAGGCCTCAATGCATTTTTCTCCACAATGATCCCCTTTTCGTCCCTTTTGTCATCTTTCTGGCAAAGACAACACCCCATTCAACTCCAAACAAGCCTCTGTGCTGCAGAATAGGATGCCCACCAAACTGCATTTGATGGTACACAAGTCAAAATTGATAGCCCAAATCCTCTATACAGCCCTCATATCCCATCTGTATTCAGAATTTTCTTGAATGCATCAATCCCGTTCATATATTTACACGAAAATGCATATGATACCTTGTGATTATCACCGCCTTGTACCATGAGCCGCTAACTAACTACATCAACTGGGGTCCAAACTATATGCTGGGATTGTGCCTGTTAATGAAGTCCCAAATCCTCTACATAATCCACGAAAACCTTCGTGTTTCAAATTTTAGCAGGGCTCACAAATTTTACCAATTTATCAAATCACACATTTGATCCATTTTTATCTTTAAACTTTTATCATAAGCTTTATGCAAGATGTTTAGGGATAAAATCCCACGAATAAATACGAAAACATACACAAATTTACAAGAGTTTGGACTATTTCTCTTAATAAGGTTGACATTTTAAGATTGAACTCCAAAACTTTACATGTTAGCAGAGCTCATTAAACTCCAACGAGCAATTCAATTAATTTCAAGATTGGTTTGCTCGATTGGATAAAATTTCACATCGAATAAAGATGAAAATATAGACCAATATTCATTTTTATTCGATGTTGAATTTTATTTTTTAACATGCCCCGCAAGATGATGGCTCATTTGAGTTGACCAATCTTGATATAAAGAAATGAAATGCTTAAACATGACTCTGGTTCTATTTGCCAAATCAGTATCATTAGCTGAATGTTCACACAATATTTTAGTTGCAATTAACATTCTCAATCTGACTCATTTTCGCACTTATAATTTTTAACCTTTTTGTGTCGCATTCTTATGATCCCCAACTTTTTATTAACACGTTATGGTTTTATCAAAAAATCGTTAAGAGAGAGCGAAAAAACTATTTACCTCTCGTATTTCTAAAAATGCAAAATAAATAACAAATACAAAAGTTTGATCACCAGGAAACCAAACTTAAGAAAAGGCTAAATGAACTAAATGAATACAAAGGATTAACCGTTTTAACTTCCATATCCTTCAACGAAATATCTGGGAAGCCAACCTCACTTCTCCTACCTAAATGAAAGTTTTGTAAAACAAGAACTACAGTCTTCCATCAACCAATAACCCATAAAGAGCTGCAACAGAGTAAAGATTGAAAACAGTTTTGTGGAAAACACAGAAGTAGCAGAGGCAAACATATGGGAAAATAAAGGCAACGTGCCCTTATCAGTGGATTGAACCTGATCACAGACAGTACTAAGGAGATTCCCACTCTTCTCATAGGGATCAATTAGGAGGTTTAGGGCTTCAATTGGAAGCTGAGCTACGAGCTATCTTGGATGGGATTTCACTTGCTCGATGGGCGATTCAGATCATTCTCAGATGGATCGTGCATCTTTTCTCAATTGACCCAAGATATTATTTCTCACACTTATCTTGAGGGGAATCAGGTTGTCGATTCACTCGCATCCGAGGGCTAGAGCCAGCTTCATTATCAAAAGTTTAGACCACTTGACCTACCACGACGTATTCAGACCCTTGTGCGTATTGACGGATATGGACTTCCCACCATTAGAGGAATTTAACCTTATTCTCAATTACTAATTTTGTATAGAAAGTACTTCCCCTATTTTTCATTTCCTTCATTTGTAGTATTTCTTTGCATATGGAAGGTTGGGTTTTTGCTCCCTTCCTGTTGTTCTCATGAGTTTGATTTTATATATACGGTTCAGAAATCTGAATCCCCATTAGCCTCCCTTGTAGTCCTGAAAATCAATTGAGGTTGTACTCGTTATTTGTGTTAAAAAATTAAAATAATGTGCTCATAGCTTTTATTTAATTTTCGATTACAAAATGTTTAATTGAGAGATTTCAGGAATCTTATAATGTTTTATATGTAATATATATGGTATATAAACATTTACGTAGTACATTATAAAATATTTATGAATTATTAGGTAAATATGATTTTTCTCAGTACAATCTTTGTTAATCGAAAGAGACATAACCCGACAATGTTGAAAAGATTCGAACAGTTCTTTCGTCTTAAAATCTCTATACCTATTTTTCATTCGGGTAATATTGGTTTCGAATTTGATTAGCCATTAACAAAACTAAATGAATGCCTAAATGTGGACATTTTATTTGTTATAAACCCGAAAATGAAAAAAATTATTCAAGTATCTCAAATCGTAGAAATGCATGATTAATAGTAAGAGCCTTCAAAATCTCAACATTTTGCTAGGTCAATGGTAAGAATTGATAAATAATCGAAATGTTTTTGTCCCTCAAACTTGTCTGATTTTATCTAATTCATAATATCAAACATGTCATGAAGAATTAGAGATAATTAGAGGAATAATATAGTACAATAATAACAACACACGTATATAGAATCGACATAATTCTTGCTTGCTTTAGAATGAAAATTCTTTTTACAAATGTTCCATCGACAAAATCAGAATCAAGACACCTAGCGACTCCAAATGCATTCGAGCCCACATAATCCCTATGTATCCGTGCTAGAACATAGTCGAACGAGGATACACAGAGAGTTTTTTTGCTCAAAGAGATAGCCCAGACTCTTCATCCTCTTCAAGACCGGAAGTGTAGATGAAGTAGAAAGCCCAGATGAAACCAAAGACACCAAAAAGGATCCAACCAAGAAGACTGTTGCTTAGACCAAAGGGCAGCCCAGTACCTTCAGTGCTCAATCTTTCATCTACCAGAGCCATGGCTGGCCTGGACATGGCTGCAGCACAAGTGGCTGCAATCAAAGATGCACCCATGCCCAATTTTGACTCACTCTCTCGAGGTTTTCCCTCCATGGAGCACCTCACTTTTCCCATCTTTGCCATTGGTGGCAGCCCTGCACCCGGTTTTGAATCGAGTAGAGAATATTGTTAGTGACTCAACTTATAACAATTTTGATATTAGCCACTTAAATTATATTCAAGTTTTGTGTTAGCTATTGAAGTTCATTTATTCCAAATTGGTAACTCGTGTGTTTTTAGTTTTGGCTTAATCGCTCAATCGGGAAGACGTAAATGTGGATGACATCATCTTTGATGTAAAAATCATGTCATTTTTACCAACGGGGAAAATTGCATTTCTTACAAAATAAAATAGAAACAATTCCATTATAAAAGAACTCGATGGTGTACCAGTTTGTTCATCATATGAGATTCTTGGACAAACGGAAATATGCATATCCAAAATGATATGGCAAAATGAACGGGTTATCAAAGCGTTTAGAATGTTTCGATTTTAGAAGATACGAACAAGAAAACATAAATTTTTTTAACATTTCGGTTGCAGATTTTGTTTTTCCTCAGTCAAGACATGATGAAATGTCATCTTGCTTAGCATAAAGAGGTTGTGCACGCAAGCAACACAGTAGAATACGATAAAAAAGGGAGAATCGACCAAAACAATATAGTTTTCAAGAGATTTGATTTCATTAAATCTTTCGATACATGCAGTAGTCACGAAAGAAATGAATTCATTGGCATAAGACATCATATGTGAAATCTAGAAATAATAAACCTGTGAACTATGAAGTGATGAAACTCGTGAAGGGTCAGTGAACGTTAAGAGCACAAGCTAAGGGCTTGTTCGGTCTATAATAAAAAAATGATTAAAGGAGAAATATGTGACGAGCAAGACATATTCTTACCAAGAACATAAGGACGTGCCACGGATCCCTTCTGCAGGAGCGCCGGGCGGAGGACGGACGAGGTCGGAGTAAAAGCAGAAATGGCTGCCATTTTTATTCAATGGAATTGATGAATGTTGCAGTGAGGATTCTCAGGGGGTTCAATTTGTTTTTGTTGTGAAGTATGTCTTCATTATTAACCACATAGCAAGGATAGATGGATATCCATTTGTCGGTGACAAACCAACCAGAATTTGACACGTGTAACATCATCCATTCACAACCTCTCCCTCTTGCTCTAGAATAATATCTCAATAAGAATTAAGTGATACAAATAGAGAGAACGGGAGAAGAAAACAAAAACATCAAGAAAAAGAAAGAAATTAACACTGTTTAAGCCTGCTTATTTTTAACTAATTTTGTTTCAATTCAGTCAACATGCTCATCTCCGTTGGTAGAATTTAATAAAAAATAAATGATGAACTAAAATTTACACTTGAAAATTGTTGAAGAATGGGAAAGAATTAAGTGATTGTGGATGGTTCCTACAGTGTAAGGCAACCAGTGTGAGATGAATTCAAGAACTCTTGTATGTAATCTAACTACTCATGGATATTGCACTGTTGCAGGTAGGGATGTTCGTACTTGACGTGTTTCGTCCAGTAGTGTTTATACTTCGCGAGCCCGATATCCAACCATGGTTTCGAGATTCCATCAAAGTGTATAACGGCAGCTTGCTCAATGTCAGTTGGCCCGACTCCAGAGTCATATCCCAACCCAAGAACATGCCATTTTCTATCTAAAGCTACAATGTGCTTGTAAAATGTGATCCACCCGATGGGTAAGCTACCGGCTTTCCACAACGGCCTCTTATTTCCCTGCATCATCCCAAAAAAAGAAGCATAAAGAAGTTAAAACGGGAAAATGCTTGATCACAGGCATTATTTAGTTTTACAGAAAGAAGGTTAACATAATAAACAATGAATAACTATGATAAACTGTTAAACACCATCCTAAGCAATCCTTCCATTTCCAAGCATCCTTTTCCTTTTGGTCCTTGTGGATGCCAAGTTCGACTCGTTACTAATAAAGAGTACATATCTTAACTAGACAAAAATTCGGTTAACTTGACTGCATCGGATGTACACCACGAAAAATTACAGATGCAGTACTGGAAGTTTAGAGCCAGTAGTAATCAACAATAGGCTTCTACTAAATGTCACTAGAACGAAAGGGAAGAGCGCCATGATCCATTATGTGTGTAAAAAGTAAATACAACAGATGTTAATACTAATGTATGCGTAAAATGTTCGAGATATGAACTTTCTTTTCATGATAAAAGCACCTTAAAAGAGAATAGAAAATTGTTAAAGCATTAGTTATCTCAATTTTTATGTCCAATCTTCCTAGGACTACATAGAATAGGTGTCTCTTCCTGTCGGACATACTGGACAAGAATCAAAAGTATAGGTGGCAACATAAAATGGCTATTACAGAATTCTATTAAACTCACACAACAAATAAAAAAAACATATATTCCCTTACCAAATGTAGGTATTTGTGATAGATTCCAGTTAGATTGTGTCGCCTCCATTCTTGTAGATCAAACACATTCATCCCAAAAGCCCATGTACATGTCTGGGCATCAAACTTCTTGGCTACCATGGAGTCGGTGAAATTAATGAACATATCCATATGACGGAATGAAGGCTCTACTTCATTGCAAGTCTCCACAGCACCATTTACTTTGCCTATCATGTTAATATTCCATAGTCCTGTTAAATCCCTTTGTACCACCACATCATGGTCGAGAAGCACAATCTTCTTCAAAAGAGGAAAAACATCTGGCAAATAAAACCGAAGGTGGTTCAGCGCAGATATATATCTTGGATCAGCAGAGCCTTCCTTCTGCAGAGTTGCATTATATCTGGTGGATAACCATCCAAAATTGTCTATGCTCTCAACATGGATTGTAGCTTTGCCAGGAGGATTCAATAAAAACCACATTGATATTGCTTGGAGGTTGAGAGAATCTGTCACAATATGAAATACTATTCTCTCTGGTTCCTGCCAGGAAAAGAAAAATCACTATTATTCAGTGTACGATTAAAAAACAAGGGGTCACTTCATTTTTTTTTCTGCCCCAAACAGATCTTAGTCAAGTCAATGAAGTCATCATACATTGCCATATTTAAAACTACCGTTTATTTTTCTACCATTAGATGGTATACATAAAAAAGGAAAAGGAATATCGGTTAAATCATAATCACCATACATTACCAACAAAGATTTCTTTTTTCAAAAAAAAGAAAAAGAAAAAGAAAAAAAAGGATGTAGATCCACCATCATTTTCTTATAAAATCAATGCACTTCCCCGAATTTCATGTGTAGCCACATTTCAATGCAATTTTACCAACCCTTAGAAAAAATGAGATTGAATAGTCACAGACATGGAAAGAAGTGAATAGCTACATTTGTTTTATAAGCAATAATTTTAATAGAAAATGATATGGTGCAGCCCCCTACATAGAGGACACAAGAATCTACAATGACAAAAGAGACTCCAAAATAAAATTCATGCAATTCCCATAGGTATGTCCATCCTATCAACAAAATTTGGTTGCATGTCCTTAGGCAACAAAAACTCATAATAAGAACAAAGAGGCATGCAAAAACATAGAAGATATTTGTTAGGGGTTCAAAACAGACTTCTATTTCTAAGTAATATTCTCTCCTCCCAATCAATTTCCTTTCTCCAATTTTAGGACACACTCCATGATTTTGTAATTCAACTTAACTTGCTAGCATCTCAGTCATCCTATGTCGAAATCTGAAAATATAAAAAATAGAACAAAAACCACTGTCAACCAGGGAAGGGATGGAAAAATGGTGGCAACTTACCCTAGCAGTTGAAATGGTTGAGTTCACAACAACTGAACAAGCCAAAACATTGTCAGAAAAAATAGCAAAATGATAGAGCTCCGGATCTTGCAGTTTATTTATATTGGGGAGCACCCGTTTCTCAGGCTCTAGGGAAAAGTATTCAGCAGTCAACTTCATAGAGAGGCAGTGAAGGCCTTTCGGGATAGTTCTTCCGCCAAGTCCTGCAAGAAAGGTTTCTTGCATCTTCTGAGATCGCACCTGCTCTTCAGCATTGTAAGTCATAGCACGAAGCTTTTTCACCATGGCAGAGCAGTCAGGGTAAATACGACTGGCTTTTAACAAGGTAGAATTCATAGCTTTCATCTTCTGCATAGCACTGAAAAGTTAACTGGTTTATTAAACAATGTAACTCATTTAGTTCATTTCAAAATATGCTCAATTGAGCATGAAATGATCATCACTCAGCAATAGAAAGAATTGCTTTTCAAATTGGAAAAAGAATTGCATTGTTAAATGCAATCTAGCATTGCTATTGATGCCCACTTTAAAGAATATTAATTACCATTCATTAGTTCAATTATCTCTATTCAAAGTTCTCTTTCAATTAATATAAACTCCTTTTCGCGTGAAATAAGGAAAATGAAGAATATTAAGAGGGTTTATCAGAATAAGGAAAATGAAGAATAGGCAGATAAATAAATAGGGTTCTACCTCCTAGACAGATAAGAAGATTTGGTGATTTGATCCATAGCTCGTTCAACCTCTTTAATTCTTAGCTTCAACTCTTTTACAAAATGAGAGCTGCTATTTGGTGGTACAAAATTCAAGTATGCTTTGGCCCTCACTACCTGGTCTTTCATCTCTTTAACATTCTCATCTAATGCCCTGCGTGCCATATACTGTACGTTCTGATCATGTTGAAACCCATTTGGCTGGGAATGTTGCTGCCATAGAACCAAAGATAAAAATGATGAAAGAAGAAAGAAGCAAAAGAAAAAGTAATAGAGAAGGGGCTAAAGAAAAAGGAAAATTGGAAAGACAAAGGACTTGCCACTCCACTAACCAGTATAGAGTGATTACCAAATTTGTAATAAGAATGGAGAGAACATATCTAGAAAATAAATAAAAATAGCTTCAGGGAAAAACTGGAACCTATGTCATCTTGTGTATATAATTAGAAGCAATTTCTAGTGTGATTCCTCAAAACACAAAAAAAGAAAAACAGAGAATTTCAGTGAGAGAGAACCAAAAATTAAAACAAATTGTTGGGAACTTTGAGTTCGATAGATTTAAAATACAAGAAGTCCAGAAGCAAATGAGAAAAGTGATGCTATTTAACACAACTCAGAGATAACAATTATTATTTCTATCTATACAAAACATCTCAGAGATCTCTTTCACCTAGATTCCATAAAAATTGAATTCTATCCCATTATTATTTCTGTTAGAGAATGACAGAGCATGACAGTCAAATCTGATCTGAGTCAACAACTTTTTCACAATAGTCGCCCTCGTTTGGTTCTCAAAAGAAACTTACTTGAGGCTGAAATAGTGCATAAATAAAATTGTTTTCAGGTTAATAACTTTGGTAGTCAGGTTCTTTCCTGAACTAAAACAGGTAAACAGTATAATCTACTTCGTCTTGGTAGGTATCTAAGTTCACAACAAGCAACAAATGCAGCAAAAAATAAGAACTCCAGGAATACTTGAAACTGTTCAAATTCCAAATAAAGTATATGTAGCATCAACTGCTATCGCTTATGTAGCTATGTCAGTACTGAATTGTCATGGTCTGAAATAAATGGAAAAAGAAGGATCAAAATTGCAGCAGTTAAAAACTTCCGCACCTTTACCCCAGAGATGAGCAACCTATCCTTCTGCAGAGGTTTTTGGCTATCTTCCTTCACATCGCGATTGAACACTGAACTTGGAATGTAAGCAAAATTGAATGAAACTCAAAAATAATAATAGATAATAATGAAATAAAATGTACACACAACACCAACCATGTTTTCTCAAAAAATTAACTTTATCTGCAACATTTCCCGATTCACCAATTCTATTATCGTCAGTAGAACTAAAACTAACTGCCGAAGTGAGGTCCCCATCTTTGTACACGATCAAGGGTGGTTCTTTCAAACCTTCACCTTCTTCCTGAGCCATGATACACCATTCCACAGATATGAGTAACAAATTGAAATTGATCTACTTCTTCAGAGAAGACTGATCCATATTTACAGTTACCTGCTGCATTGCACTAAGTATTTGAGCCTCTGTTCTGAGTTTCTGCACAAGAGAAATTTTGCGACTTTATTTCAATCCGAAAGCATCATACAATTTCTGGAAAAAGGGAAAAAAACTTAAAAGCGTAAAAAAGCAATATGTACTTCCTCTGGGATAGTAAGCAAACATGAGAAAAAGATATAATGACAACACAATCACGCAAATTTGATTGGAATATAATCCATAATATTTTTCTTCCCTTATATTTTGCCAATACAATACAAATAGAAAGTAACACCAAATTTATAGAGCTCTACTTCCTCACACAAACTTCAAATGAAAAAATAAAAAATAAAAAAGAATTATTCAATATCGACTAATGATAAAGGAATGTAGAACCTCAATGGTACTAAAAAATCCAGATTTCCAAAGTCCACTTCCCTTGTTAACTAATCAAGGAACATCAGAGGAATGTAAACAACATAAGAGAACAAAGATCATACAATAATCGACAAATCTTCCACATATCCTTTCGATACTGCATCAAAAAAACACAAATCAAATCAACAAACATGATCAAACTAACAAATAACATATAAATGAACATTAAAATCAATACATAAACAAAAAAATTTACCTTCAGAGTTAAGGTGTTTGAGCCTAAGCGACAGTATAAAAATTGGAACAAAAACCGAAACACCGAGCAAACAGAGGATAAAAGTCCTCGCGCATCTACGATACAACCTCATCGAGCTTTTTTATACAAACATTTAATTGTTATAATAAATTCTTATACCAATTTCCAAAAATCTTCGAAAAATTGGAAATGAAGTGTGAAAATGGACTAGGGTTTTTCTCGTGCTTGCTGATCTGTCGTTAACAGTAAGATCTCGAGAAAGTAATTATTCGCAGTAATTTTATTTTGTCGATTTAGAAATAAATATAGAAACGTGTATATATGGAGAGATTTAGATGCGGTGAAGGCGGAGAAAGAGCCAAAGAGGTGGTGGCATGACAGGGAAGGAAGGGCGTTTGCGAGTCCCAAGTATTTATATAGTTTTGCTTGGAGGCTTGAGACGTGGCCGGTGGGAATAGGATCCAATCATGGGCATGCAAGTGGAGGGGGGGAGCAAATTGATTTTGAATAGTTTTAGTACTTATTTTTATTTTTAAGGATGACAAAAAAATCGGTCTATGATGATACACACATAGTGGATTATTCAAGGGTTATTGTTTCGAAGAGGGTATGGAAAACATAGTTCCCTCTTCGTTATCCGGCCCGTATAAAGTTAATTTCAAATATAAAATTTTTATTAAACAAAAATAAAAATTTATCATTATTTTTAAAAAGAACATGAGTTGTTTTTAATAAATTAGAAAAAAAATAATAATATTCACAACAAAAATATATAAAGCAAAAAATAAAATAAAATAAAACGGGGTGATAAATGGGTAGGGACTCGCCTAGCTCCGCCCTGAACCCGCTCCTTTTAATTTCAACTGAGTATAAGGACGGGACAAAGTGACAAAGTACCCGACGGGATGGGGTGGAATGACTGACCCCTCCCACGCTCATCCCGTTTGGGCTCCATTTTTATAAAAAGACTTGTTTTTCAACACTCATGTTCAATTACACATCCTCCTATAAAATAATTTTATGTGTAAATCGAAAAATTTTCCTTATTTTTGAACCACATGTTCTCCAACTTTTTACTATTTCAAAATACATTCTCTTTTAAAAAATGAGCCTAAACAAGAG
>CAIGRP010067553.1:0-14047 GCA_903798385.1 Fraxinus cuspidata | reverse complement strand
GTTGAGAGAGAGAGAGACGAGAGAGTGAAGGGGAAATGAGTTTTTCCATTTTTTTAATTTTGGAAAACAATTTTTCAAAATGCCAAAAAGAACACATTTTTAACAATCTCAAAATGGACACTTAAAACACAAAATCCAAAATGAATTCAAAACTCAAAATACAAAACTGAAAAACAAAGAGAACAACCCCTAAGTAATCTATACAAATTTCTCAAAATTGACTGTTCACCAAAAACAATAAGAACAAAGAACTCAACAAATTTATCGAGAGAAGAACAAGAATACTTTTCACCGTATGAAGGAGAAGATAGAAGTGGCATATATACTCAATTACAAAACCACGGATCGAACAATCACAATTCCAGCAGATGAAGGGTCCAGATCAAAGGTGTCCAAAGAACCAAAGTCGTGTTATTAACACACGATTTTAGTAGTTAATGATCAGAACCCTTACACAAATAGCTAAAGTAAAAAACCAACCTAACAACAAAAGATTAGAACCCAATCAATAGTGAAGCACCAGGCCTAAATCCAACACTACTACTATCGGGTTGGTTTTATAGTGAAAAATTAAGCCTAGACTTTTCAACTTTTTACTTGGTGTTATTATGAATTTTCAGCATTCAGAAGTCGGATTTTGTGCCCTTCACCAATTTAAGTATTTGAATCTGGATCATCAAATTATTAAAATTGTCAATATAGATATTAAAATCTCACAACTTTCACATGACTAAGCTAGGGAATACTAATTTTGAACAACCTACTTTAACAAGTCATAACATTTGTTACGATTGATTGTTTCGTACGTTATTAACCACGTAGAAAATTAGACCGTAAGCACTTCAAAATAACATTAAGAATGTGATATTTCGATTTCGTTTCACATCCCCTAATGAGAAAATTGAAACAAAAATATAGAAAACACTCCCTGCGTCCGCCCATGCTAACAGTTACCATCACAAGAGGACTAATTAGAAAAACCTCTAATCAATGACTTGTCATCCCTTGAATTATGGATCTTATACATTCCTTGTTGACATCATCCTACGTGTAGAAAATCTGACAATCGGTTGAAAAGCTGTTAAAATCAATATACAAAAATGTCACCTCACATGATGTACATGTTGCACGATGGTTATTCCTTGCGCTTGTTAGCATAAAAGAAAAACACTGCCCTAAGTTCTGTGTCAAAAAATTCTTTCGAAAATGGAATTTTCAAATGCCACTCTCTCCTAAACTCAACAATGCCAAGGGTATGCAAATTTAGTTCGGTTCACAGCCCGTGAACTGGGTACAAGTGAACTCGAATACATTCAAGCTGTTTTACCAAAAATCAATATTGGCGATGTGCTGCCAAATATATAAACATTTTTCCAGATACAGATTTCGATGGCCAAACAAACTAGTCGACAGTAATACACCAAGAGCGCGGATAACTGTAAGTTCAGATCAGCTATTAGTCCATGCAACAATATCTTAGATAAAAAGGTAAAGATTAAAGAATGTCAATAGTTGATTACATAGTTCAAGAACAGCAAACCAGAAACTGCAGTGAAAACCGGAAGCAAAAAGATATTCAAAAAAACCAAATGGGCAATCATAAGGAAACCATTTCTTGAATTCAACATTGTGTTCTTGTAAAATAACTTCAAGCAGCATTGAGGAACAAGTTTACAACATTTCTTGTGATCGTCTTACACAACGACTAACTTTTTTCTTGAATTCGTCCCTTTGCTCTCTCCATTCTTTCTGCATTATTAAGGAGAGGGGGGAAATCAGTGATCAACTTTTGGGAAACCCGCAAAAAGAACTAACCAAAAATAGCGCTCCAACTTATGCAATTAGATCATTTTCGTCATATAGGAGGGAGAATAGGTTTAGAAGACGGGCACTCTTTATTTTAATTTTTGAAGATAAAGTGTGTTTAGGACACCTCAAAAAAGAGGTTGACTCTCTAAAGTAGAGATACAAGGGCTAATAAAGAGCTTATTGGCATTGCTCTAAGACCCTGTTTGATTGCAACGAATTCCATGAAAAATATCACATTCGAGGAAAACGAATTCCACTTTGGCCGTTTGATTGCAACGTGGAAATGAAAACCGAATTCTAAGGTACAGTTACTTTAAGTTGCATTTTCTTTGTTTTCATAGAAAACGAATTCCTATGTGTTTGGTGGGTTTTTATATTCCAACTAACATGGAATTGAAATTCGTTTCTTTATTAAACGGACCTAAGAGAAATAAGCACATCATAATAAAGTGAGAACTAAGTAGAGTGATTAAAATAATCAGATGCATTGACACTTACTGCAGCTTCCACATTTGCAGGAGATTCGTCATTAGGGCTTGAAAGCATCGAAATAATGCTTAGAACTATACTTTCCACCTGCAAATTAAATTCTCTGTATTAACTTCTTTAGTTGGGGTGGGGACGTGGACAAACCTGTACAGGTTTATTGAAAGAATACAACGCTGATATAGACAACTATCAAAGGAAGTGCTTTTTATAAAAGAAACATCAAAACACAGAACAAGATAATTCAAGAATTGCACATGCTGCAATCTTCAAATTACAAATCATTGTAAACTTTAAGAGAGATTGAGCATCAAGAAAAATCCAGTACAAAACAAGGAGAAAGACACTGGCATAATCTGAATAAAAATAGTTATATGGCTTTTGAGCAAAGAATTATATTTATCTATTCGATTAACACGATACTTAAGTAGAATGAAGGCAGCAAACACACGACTTTGTATTGCCATGGCTCATGGTAAAATGAACCAAATCAAACCTTTTGATCTTATTTGACCATGCAACAATTTTCACAATACAACAATGCTTTAATTCTACTAATTTTGGGTTGGCCACATATTTCAATTTCCCCCATTCAGTTTGATTCATTGTTACATCCATGCAGCCACATGTAACAGACGTCCAGTGCAATCAAACGTTCGCAACCACATCAGACCACATTAATTTCAGCCTACCTCCCTCTTCTAACATTTTCTAGTGAAATTGCATTACTCTTATGAACAGAAACTTCTTCGTGTTTTCAAAAGACTTGCTCACCTCACCTAAGAAGTCATTTCCTTATTTTCCTCAATAATTGTCACATCCAGTTGTTAGTATATATTCTATATTCTCATTTGTCATCGGTCACAGGTCCAACTTAACATCTTCATTTCTGGTACTTTATCTTATAAACATTTTGTCCTTTTACAGCCTGACTTTAAATACTACAGAGCATAGTTGGTCTAATGAAAATTGTGTATCGTCCGACCTCAAAGATTTCATCCCACAGAATTCCAAGTGAACACTTCTTCATTTCATCCAACCAGCTCTAATCATATATGTAAGATCATCGTAAGTCCTCATTATTAATAATTGAATCTAAATACCTAAAACCAACAATCTTTGGGACTCAAATATCACTCACTCTACTGCATCCTGTGATGCTCGGACTGTCCAAAAATGGAAAAGTGTCCTAGTCGACACGACACAGATACTGACACGGGATATGAATCGGATCCTTGGTTTTGCACTCAATCACGGCAGCAAAAGGGAGAAGAAGGCGGAAGGTGGAGTCTTGCTTCTAGATTTCTAGCTCTGCAGAGAGAAAAGGAGTCGGAGAAGGCGAGAGTTGGGGAAAACGACGGGTTGATGAATTGACAGTCCTAATTGATTAAACTGGGCCGGACCAGATTTTGGAATAGGCTCTTTAAACTCCAATACATTGAGTTAATAAAATTGTAATTATTTTATTTGGATAAATTGTATAGTCAAATCTATTTTATTTGAGTTTATTTTTGTATTAAATTTCTTATTTCTAATATTTTATTTCCGTGAACTTTTTATTTTGTAATTAAAATAAATTAGTGCTATATCTTTATTTGGTATTAAATTTAAATTTATTTGTATAATTATTTTTAAATAATATATAAGACATTGAAATTGATTTTTTTTCTTTAATTTTTTTGACAAAAATTTATTTTGACTTTAAATTTAAATTGATTTCAAATTATAATACAATTGTTTAAATTAATTTTATTGAAAGAGTTGATTAACAAACTAAACTACGAGTTCATTTTTTTCAGCCAATATCAATGAAAATTTAAATTAATTTTATTCAAAACGATTGTCCAATACTTGTATTTGAGTTCCTTAGTATACCAATTTTTTTTATTTCTATTCAATGTCAACTTTTTATATAGTAATTAAAACATCACAAATTCGGTATTATTAATTATAAAATTAGAAATACTTATATAACAATAAAATAAAATAATTGGCAATCATTTAAAAAATATATATATATATTTCGTAAAAAGCATCCCCGTACCCGTATCCAAAATTTAGATTCTTTTTAACCATATCCCCGTATCTTAATTTTTAAATGAGAAGGATCCAACTCTTAGATATGTACCCGTATCCGATACTTACATCCAAATCCGAGCATCATACACTGTGTTATCATTTCAAAACTCGTAGCCAACAGAATTTGGCAAAATCAAAAAAGAAAAATAACAATACTCAAATGGTTGCTCATGTGTCCCTCTCTTGAAGGTTGGTAAAGACATTGGCAAATAACTATGCAGCCATTCCTAATATTTTCAAGATTTCCTTGACTATTATCGCCCTCTTGCTCACAGTTTCCATATCTGTTTTCATTCAACTCTATTTATATCTCCAAGAATCTCTCATGTGCATCTATGTGAAAGCATCAAAAGAAACAAGAGGAAACAGCAAAGTTATCTGGTTCAAGCTTTTTATCTCGCAATGAATTTAACTATTTTCCACTTAAATTAGTCAATTAAGAAACTTCAAATGGTTTAGCTTCCAATTGATCAAGAAAAGTTCAGATGTTTCATAACATAATTTGAATTTTCAAAGGAATGGCCAATAATTGTCTGAACGAATATAATAAACAAAGCTCAATGAATTAAGAATTAAATACGAAATCAAATATTGGTAGCAGTTTGATTACCATTAAGCAGAAACTTAAATCCAATCCCATAACAAATAAACTGGCAACAAAGTAATTAGAGCTTACTGTATGGACAGGAGACCAGCGTTCACTAGCAAGCTCATAACCGTTTGGATCATCACCAGGGGGATGAAGAATTGAGATGCAAACCTTCCCATCTTGGTAAACTGCATGTCATTAAAAGTTTCGAATAAATGCACTAAAGAAGGCTTGACAGTAATAACAAGGCAAGAGAACATTCTTAAATGTTAAAAAGTGTACAAACCATTGGGATGCCATATCTCAGAGGTAAATCTCACTGTTGGAGGACTGTTTGGGTAATTTTGAGGGAAGCTCATTATAGCATTGAAAAAACCCCCTTCACTGCATATGAAAATTGCAATTACAACCAGAACAAAGAATGTAATATTACTTGAAACATTAAGCCGTTGTAAAAAAATACATGTCAGCATAATCCAAATTTTATCCCCAATTTTAATATATCTAAATCAAAACAAAGGGCAATCATGCCGGAAAATATGAGACAAGATGGCATAATTCTTTCAGTTCCATTTTGTCAATGTGCCTACTCTTTTCTTTCATATTAATCATATGAATTCTTTATTTATAGTTCAATCCAATTGAGTGATTATAACTCTCTCGCACACAGAAACACATATGCACTCTCATTGATATATCTAAAATGGTATTAACATTTGTATTTACTATACTCTAAACCATCCAGCCTTATCTCCCCAATTCATCACCAGCTATCTACCCGAATGCTTTGTGACTTCTGAACTGAAATCAAGCCACCCAAATAAGACATCTTCACCGTAAATCTTATACTTAAATTTGATTGGGTGTAAGAAAAAAAAATCCATCTGATTCTAATATATCATTTATTTTATTTGTTATCAGTTTTCTACTTGGGAAGGAAGACGTAAAGCTTAAATGACTTATTGACCTCATCAACCTCCCGAAAACAAGTGTAAACCTCTGTAAGACAGGCTCAACATATGATTATGTTTATGGCGTGTTATGATAGTCCCATGCATACACAAAATAGGTGAGTCTAGAGTTAGTTTCTTGATATAACAACACAACTAGTACTCCTCCCCTCACCCCCAACAAACCCCCAACCACCGTTCAGAGTCTAACCCTCTGTAGCACGGACACTTCAACTAGGATAGCGTGTCTGTGTCCAACACGTGTCGGATACCGACACTCCTCAGATAGTCTATCATGACCATTTTTCTTTTTTTATTAGAAATATTATATATTTTAAACTCAAAATTATTATTAAATAACAAATATGTACGAATATTTAAAAAACTTCAAGAAAAAAATTAATAACAAGTATATGCCCGCGTATGATGTCCGAGAAGTGTCGGTATTCGACACGTGTCCAACATGAACACGCTACCCTAGTTGAAGTGTCCATGCTACAGAGAGTCTAATCGCTGCTCAAGTCTATTTTGAAAAGTCCTATGACAGAATTGGCATCTAGGCATACGTTGATTATATTTACCTAAATAATATACAAGTTCCAGACTCCATGTTCTGAACTATATTTTACTGAACAACATAGACAAACACAGAGATATTCACTAGAGGTCAGAGACATAATATCCTACAGCTGGAAAGATTGAAAACAGATGCATCACAATAATTTTCAGGAAAAACTCCATATTCCAGAAATCCAAAGACAAATATAATGTTGCTCCATTATTTACCGAATAAGCTCACATTGAATCCAAACTGATCTCGCTGCTGATTTCTTATGGCTGATAATAACTAGCCAGCCACAATGAAGAAATCATAATTCCCTAAACATAACTTCACTTGCCTAATTACAGCAAAACCTTGCCTCAACCCCCACAATATAATAACAAGGAACAGGTAAAACCAAATTATACAATTTGAATCACAAAATCGAAAAAACACACAACCACACTGATTAAAATCGCAATTAATACATATATGACAAAATTCTAACAGTAATTAATCAAACACAAATTTAAATAAGGGCAACGAGCCAACAGTATTAAAAATAATTGAAAAAATGCAATCTTTAAACAAAATAACAAGTAGAAACGCTCACTATAGAGTTTCAGGAGGCCCAATAATGGTAACACTCCATTCAAATAGGTTTTGTTCATCCAGCAAACCAGCTGAAAATCCATCCACTGGGTGTTTGCATAGATCTGCAAAAAAGATAAAACAAAGATTATTACCCCCCAAAAAACTCCCGAAAAATAATAATAATAATAATGAACCCAGTTTCCGAAAGCCAATTCAGGGGCAAAAAAATTGGTATTCTCAATCAATACCTTTGAGCTGTTTTTGAAGGAGAAGGCTAGCTTGAGAGGCTGAAGCCATCAAATAAAATATAGCTGATTTTAGAGAGAGAGGAGGAAAGAAAAGAAGGTTCTAGGTATGCCGACAATTAGAGAAAGGGAAAGAGAAGATCAATGGCGTTTGGAGAAGCTGACACAATTCTCTATATGTAACTTTGTCGACATAGAGAGAGAGAGAGTTTTTGTCATGGACTCATGGTAAGATTATATAACTTTTTTTTCTCTCTCTCTATGCCTCTGTACCTTATTCTTATCTTTCTCAAACCTATGCCGATTCAATTAACAGGGAAATTTAATCCACCCGTGGTCACGAATTTAATGATTAAAGTATGAATTTCATATTAAAGCATGTCTATAAAGTGGTTATAAATTATTTAAATTATATGTAAAAGGAATGGTTGACAAGTAATTCTCCATTCCATAAAATTAATAATAATGTTATTTATAGTGAAAATTATTGATATTTATCTTACGTGACATACACATGGCAAATTAATATTTGATACACCACATTAGACAACTGTCGATAGTTTTCACTATAAATAACATAACTCTAAAAATAAACTTTTTTTTTCCTTCCATTTGTCTCCAATTATAGTTACTTTCCTTATTGACAATGTAGTTGATTTCTTAATTTTCTAATATACCCAATTTAATTTGTCTTGTTATTAACAAATAAGAACTATTCTTACTTAAATTATTTATTCGATGTAAAAATATATTAAAAAATGTATGTAAAATTTATTGTTCCAACTATATTAATTATAATTTTTTAATCAGTCTGAAAATGAAAGCAAGCATGTATTTGTAGTACGGAAGGAGTAATATTTATGACTAATGCTATTTAGTACTATATTTAATACCAGTTTAGGTGAATGCACTAGTGTCATTAATTTACATATTCAATTAAATACAAGAAATTATGACACATTTAATAAGACATGATATGTTGATACTTACACTTGTGTTCAGTACCACTACGCTAAATTATTGGTCTATTGACATAAAAAATGAAAATTATTTTTTAATAATCAACCGCTATAAAAATTTTGGCAGGGTTATGCCCCGTTTTTGAAGGGTTTGTTGTTTTTTATTTAAGTTTTATGGAGAAAAAAGTGATTGGTCGAAAAATAACTTCAATTGGATGTTTATTAGACTTGTCAAACTTCTATTGTTCTTCTTTGCTAACTCTTTTTTCAACTTTTTCTCTCATAATTTAATTGTTTAAATGGTCATATTTATAGAAAAGTTTTAGGACCTTCTTGATCATTTTTATGAGCTGACATTGTTTCATCATTATGTTCGAAGGTCACAGTTAAGTCCAAGTTCCAATATTCTCATTGGGATGTGTATTTTTTAGTGACATTTTTCTTGCAATTCATTACATGCACGTTTTGTTTTATAACACTGACATTTGTGTTGATGGTATCAGAGCTTATCACTAAATTGACGTATATGTTTAAGGCTATGTTCATTTACCAAGTGCTTGTGGATCGACATCCTCTTACTAGGGAGATCTGAGGTCGAGGTGCAAGTGTTTCGTAATATATGGGCATGCAATGGATCCTTTTGAGACTTAAAGCCTAGGTGGACAATAATTATTTCAATATGCAACATCAATCTTCCAACTCGAATTTTATATTTATGTAAAATGAAGTATTTTAATGCTTTATTGCTACTGGTGTTGCAAATTTGTAGTGCTGTTCAAAATTTGATCATGGTAATGTTTCGCCTATTTTCCCAAAATATCATATTAGACAGAAGTTGATGCAAAATTAGTGTACTCTACTTAAATCAAGGCCTTTATACCAGAGGGAGACTGTAGCCAGTAACTCGTACTTCGGCTTCATAGGTATTCTGAGGCAATATATGTTAGAGAATGATTATAACCTTGTCGATTAGAAATTTTGTCCTCTGATACCTATGACTAGAAATTCGATCTTAAATATTCTTTCAATTTGAGGCTATTTATGAGGTGAAGGAATTCAACCCCAGATATTTTCAATCCGAAGACATTTTTTGTGGGGATATTCTTTAAATCTTGAGAAATTTTGTCTAGGATACTCTTCAATAAGCGACTATTTTTTATGGTGGGATACTCTTTCAACCCCAATAAATTTTGACGGTAGAGGTTAAATGAGTAGATTAACTATTGGTTCTAAGCTTATCTTTCCTACAAGTAGCTTAAATCATCCTGACGAGTAGTAGGCTACATGTTAATCTTAGAAAATGTAAAATTATTTAGAAAGTCACTTTTGAGCACAATAAAATATATTTGAAGCTCTAAAAATTACTTTTGAGTAACTTTTTCTACCCGCCTACTTGAGCTTAGAAAAAGTAAAATTATTTAGAAAGTCACTTTTGAGCTCAATAAAATATATTTGAAGTTCTAAAAATTACTCAAACATTTGACTTTTGTTGAATTTATTTTTTCCCGGAATTTTAGTACAAAAGGTTAACTTTTTTAGCATTTGCTTGGCAATCATTGTAATGAGATTTTTGAGGAAAATGAATTTTAGAATAACGATTTTTGGGAGAATGTGGAGTTAGGAAAATTTTAAATTTACGTACAGAATATTTTATTACGAGAATATGTGGTTGAAAATGAGTTTGAAAAAAAAATTATTTTAGTGCTTGTCAAACAAAGGCTTAGTACAAAAGGTGACCCGCAGGCAAACTATCCTATCCCTGTGAACATAATCTAATTCAGAGTATCTTCCACTCTTCTAAATATAGTAAAGTGGAGAGAAGTGTTATTTATTGGAGCGGGGTGTGGAGATTATTCTTATCATTGAAAATCATGTTCAAACATGAGCGTCCAACAAGATACCTCTTGCCAACCTCATCAAACAAAAGTTTTTTGACATAACCAGCTGTCTCAAAAGTCGATGTCCTGGAGAGCACACACGAAATGAAAAAGTATAAGCTCCCCAAAATTCTCCCCCACAAGTTATCTCTAAACTCTTACAGATAGTCGCATCGAGTTACAGAAATGAACATTACTGGCATACACTGAGACAAATGAAAATACAGAGATATAATCATTTTGTGATCATGTAGTTAATAAATTTTGTGTTTATATGTTCGATGACAACAGGTGTAAGGTGGTTTTACTGAAGCATAATGGCGTGTCTTTGCCAAGCAAGCAATCCACGTGCATCCTTGAAGAATATACCTTTGCTTCTCTAATTACTGGAAATAGCCCTTTGGACCCTGGTGTGGAGAACACAGTGCATTCTCTGGGGGACGTAGGATCCAACTTACGAGTTGCCATTTCTTGCTAGAGGCCTTAAATAACCAGCACCTTGAAAGAATCAGCCACCAGCTTAAGTTTGTTCTGGACTTTTCTCCACCGTCACTCGTTTGTTCAAACAATCAAAGTATAGTATCTTCCTGCACAAAATACATCATTCGAAGTTCGTACAAAGATGTATGAACAGATTCTGACCGAGTGCAGATCGCAAATCAAAGTTGATGTTCCTTGAATCTGTAGATTCTATTCTACTCAAGGAATTCTTAGAGCATGTTTGGCTAATATTATAAGCAACTTTTTTAGTAAAACATATTTGACATTTTTTACAAGTTATTTTTTATAAAAATCAGTAATTTATGAGCACAGGAAACTATGGCCCTTGCCTAAAAAAAAAAGTATGTTCACTTCTTTTTGGGCAAAGCCAAGCATGCAGAACACTGTCATTCCTAATAACATAGTTTCACTAGCATTGGGCACTAAGATTAGTTTAGCTGCAGTTAACACTTTTGCATTTCATTTGATGGGTTTTTGGTATGAATTTCGAGTGTACCTAATTGCCAAGCTTAAGAGAGCTAAAATCTGAGGACCTCTAACCCTAAGCAGGATTCCGACATGAACAACAAGTATCGAGCCAAAACCTAGTTGTGCATGAAACTGAAAGAGAGCTTAGCCCCAGTTCGGTCCCCATTTTTTAAAACTCATTTTTTCTCAAATTCATTTTTAACCGCACATTTCATGGGATCAACAACTTTTATCGACTTTTATCGAAATCTCCTAAAAACCAAATAGGGGCTTAATAAGTTGAGCATGGAGAGGCAATGTACCTCTTGCATATCCACTATTTTGCCTACCTGAGTTGGTGCCGAATAAACATTTCTTACATGACTTGAAACCACCTTCAAGCAGATAAATCTCCATAAAAAAGGTGACAAATTGCTACCGACCGTTATACCTTCTGCCAAAAGCGGAAGTGCTGGGAACAAATTCAATGACAAGGCTACTATTCCGAATGCAAGTGTCCTCCTTTTAGCTGTTATAGAAAACTAGAAAGAGAGAGAGGGAGAGGGAGAGAGAGAGAGAGAACAAACACAAAGAATTTACATGTTTCGGCAGTTAGGCCTACAACCACGGATGGAGAGAAGAACTTCACTAAACAAAATGGAAACATACCAAGAGTAGTATAATCAATTCTGAATCCCCTACAAAATACATAGTAGGATATAATACAAAATTGTATACTTAAACTGAAATTTCCCACGAAAATTGTAACATGTGAGACTACCAAATTTCAAAGTATTAGCACATGAATTATGGTTCATGACCATTGTTGGAATCTTGTTATTGTTGTTCAAAATCAGAAGAAAAAAGGAAAAAAAAACAATGAATGGAGATTGTGGATGGAAGATTTGAAAAGATTAAAGAAAACCACGGTTGGTGCCTTAAAAATGATGGAAGATTTGAAAAGATGAAAGAAAACCATGGTTGGTGCTTTCAAAATGGTCTATGCGACCGCATAGACCTTCAAGGCATGCCGTCGCATTGACCTATCCAGGGAATAAATGGGCGACCATGCTTATAACTATGTGACCACATAGTCATAGCATCTGTGGTCACATAGTAGAGAATTTTGATAGTTGGATTCAAATTTGTGGTGGTTTTCTTGTGAAATGAAGCACCTTTTCACCATGGTTTGGAACCCTTTCGTGTAAGGATGATTGAGTACTATAAATATAAGTCAATTATCATTCCAAAAGATGATTTTTTTAATTTTTTGAATCATCCCTTTTTCATCCCAAAATGTGACTGACGGGTGTAACAAAATGGTATACATACATCCTGTAATTCTTCGAAAACCACATAAGAACATAACATGATTAACAACATCCCATCTTTCAAAAATTACATGACATGCCATAATTGATATAGGATACACAATATGATAGAAAAATAAGAACTATATAGTGCACGTAACAACAACATTAATATATATATATATATATATGATTAGACGTTACAAGTTATATTACAGTAAATCAACAGCTTACGGTACATTGCGTAATGTTCCAAAATCAAAACTAACATATGACTATAATTCTATTTTATATCATCCCATAACGCATGTTAAGTGCTGAAATGTAGTTTAATCTACCTAACCATTTTTTATTAAATTATTTCTGCCAATCATGTTTTGTCACAAATTATTTTTGTGTGAATTTACAATCCAAAACAATCATGAGTTTTCATTAGTTAGTATCATAAAAATGGATTTTGGAATAATACCACAAAATACACAATACAATGATTGACATATCAAGTGAGTATCGCGAGTTGATTTAATATATATATATATATGTATGTATATGTATGTATGTATGTATGTGTGTGTGTATTGAATTCTGTAACTATTACGACTCTTTGCACACTGATATTTTGATAAATTCTCCTCAGTCCAATTATTTTTATAATAAATTTCTAAATTTTAGGAGCTATTTAAAGTATGCATGTTGATTGCAATCAGTTACCTAAATTTAGGTTAATTAGGTCATCCCTGAATTTAGGTTAATTTATATAAATATAAGTCAATTATCATTCCAAAAGATGATTTTTTTAATTTTTTGAATCATCCCTTTTTCATCCCAAAATTCTGGCCAAATTATTGTCGAGGCGAAGCTCAATGAGAGCTGATATAGTGAGACATAACTAACTGGTCAGGTTGTTTCTTAAAAATATGGGCACTAAATCCGGAACTCGTGTGGCGAACCATGGGATGGGCAGTCTCCCACAACTCTCGGGCGCTCTACGTTAACACGGGGTCGCCCATTGCCACGAGGCCGCCTACCACATCCCCCCGGGCGTCCTACGCTAACATGAGGTCGCCCTCTGCCATCAGACCTCGACCGCACTGTTTTCATTAGTTAGTATCATAAAAATGGATTTTGGAATAATACCACAAAATACACAATACAATGATTGACATATCAAGTGAGTATCGCGAGTTGATTTAACATATATATATATATGTGTGTGTGTGTGTGTGTATTGAATTCTGTAACTATTACGACTCTTTGCACACTGATATTTTGATAAATTCTCCTCAGTCCAATTATTTTTATTATAAATTTCTAAATTTTAGGAGCTATTTAAAGTATGCATGTTGATTGCAATCAGTTACCTAAATTTAGGTTAATTAGGTCATCTCTAAATTTAGGTTAATTTATATAAATATAAGTCAATTATCATTCCAAAAGATAATTTTTTTAATTTTTTGAATCATCCCTTTTTCATCCCAAAATTCTGGCCAAATTATTGTCGAGGCGAAGCTCAATGAGAGCTGATATAGTGAGACATAACTAACTGGTCGGGTTGTTTCTTAAAAATATGGGCACTAGATCCGGAACCCGTGTGGCGAACCATGGGATGGGCAGTCTACCACAACCCCCGGGCGCTCTACGTTAACACGGGGTCGCCCAT
>CAIGRP010067550.1:0-29797 GCA_903798385.1 Fraxinus cuspidata | reverse complement strand
TTTTTTTTTTTTTTAAATCATTTTTCTTCTTTTTTTATTAAAAAAAAAAAACCAGTTTAATTTCACTTCAGACTGAAGTTTTTTCATCTCGGATTCGTTAAAAACAGAAAAAAAAAAAAATCAATTTTTACTTCTGAATGATGGCTGACGATCAAGAAAATAGAGAAATTTTAAATCTTTTGGATGGGTTTTTGGTAAATGGACAAGAACAGGAGGCAGAAGAAGAAATAGAGTTGAGCTTGGGTCTATCATCGGATGGAAGATTTGGAATGGACCCCATTAGCGATGCAAAAAAGCTGAAGCGCTCCTCTCCCTTTTCAACAGTTGATGCTGGTGGGTCCGGGGTTAATGGAGCAAGTGGTGTGGCCTTTGAGACGTATGGACCGCTGACGAGGACAAGCCCCCTTCCGGTGGATCCGCCCGAGGAGTGGCAATGCAAGAAGGAGTTGCAGACGATTATGCGGATGGAAACTAGGAAAAAGAGTATGGAGAAGATGAAGAACGTGAGAATTGGAAAACATAAGGAGAATTTTAATCAATCAAATGGAGTTGTAATTGGAAGTACTGCTGGTAATGGAACTGTTAATGGGGCAATTGGATCGAAGGAGAGAGTTTCTTCGGGAATTCCGGAGTTTCAGAGTCTACATGCAGAAGGTATATCTGACCCTTTCTTTTTTGGATTTCATTCCGAGAAAGAATGTTTTCTCGGATGTGCTATCAGAAGGTTTAAAGAAAATGCATAACAAGAAATCCTATAATTTCATGTTCTCATGAATGACGAGAGAAATGCTTAGCAATGCTGTGCAAGTGATGTCCAATGCTCAACTCTTGTCAACAAAGTGGAAACTAAAATCTTATAGCAAAACATTTTATTTATCATGGTATACCTTTTGCAATTTCAATAAAAGCATGTTTAGGAAAGGTCTATTAACGGTTTAACAATTAGAAATAAATAAAATAAGTGGTAGATAAGTGAGCAATACTTTTGAATCCTTCAAAATGTATGGGATAAAAAGTGGCTTAAGTATTTATAAATATTTTATAAACATGAGCCAATCAGTAGTTAATTTTCTCACTTCCCAATGAGAGAAAGAAAGAGCTATTTCTTTCTTTTTTTTCAATGCGTAAGATGCGTGTGAATGAGAGTTTGTCCTTCTAAGCATCTTAAGTCTTTACTTGTATTCCTAGACATTGGAGCTCTCACATGATTAAATTGGAGAGGAGAAGATTTGAAGAGAGAAGGAATATCAATCAAATAAATCACTATCCCTTTCTTAATTCTATTTCTCAAAATACGATTGTATTTTGGCATGTTTTTAATGCTAATTCAATAGTGTGCTCCATTTTACATTATTCCTTTTTTGTTTTTTTTATTGTTTCCTCGTAGTTCTTGCCGTAAATTTCCACTCACAATCATCCACATATAGATAGCATAGTATATTTTTATTGTGAAACCAGATTCCCGATGTTAGATGCAAACGAAAAAATCCTTAGACAAAGAACCAATTTGTCATTGCCCTCACACTACTAAAGGGAAAAGGCAATTGAACAAGAATAGTGATACCAATGCCATGTTTAGACCAGGTACGTCCATGAACTAATATGCATGCAAATAGTCTCCGAACTCTAAAATGTTAATATTTAGTTACTAACGTTATAATATGTGCACCGTTAGTTACTTAAATTGTTCATGTCTACAGACTCTGACAGTGAGACTTGGTTTGACTAATGATATGGTTATGTGGCGTAAACCTTGTTTTGATTGTCAAAGAAATATATTAATGACTCATTTAAACACAACATATGGTCATCTAGAATATACATGGCCAAACAATACAAAATAGTTATTGTTCAACCAAAATTAACTTTGTTTATAAAAACGCCATCAGGTTGGACAGTTAACATCCACAATTCTTCCAGTTAAGCATATCTGAGTCAAATCACCCTTCTCGTGGACTCGTGAAATTGATTTCGGTGACTTAAAGGTAAACATCTTAAAGTTCAGTGACTAAATATTGACATTTTAACCATTTGTCAACATGTCTATAGGTTTAGGGACGAAGTAGGTTTTTATTCATTAATTAACTCAATACGTCTAAATTAACTAAGCTAAATGCCAAGGTTAGTTGACACAATCTCAGTTTTTCCCTATTTAAGTTTTGAGATTACTTTAACAGGTATTTTACACTATCAATCTCCTTTTCCGAACTTCGTTCCCTTTTTATTGGTCTAGAGAGTTAGCAGGATTTTGTCTTTTCAGAACTAGTAGGAGGTACCTTGTACAGGTGGTGATGTGTGCATAGTAATTATGAGAATCACTTTTCATTCATTAGATTGATTGAGAATAATGGTTGTATGGTACTTATATTCCTCCTCTTCAGTATGTTATTGGTGATAACGGAATTTAGTGCACAAGAATTTGACCTTACCCGGTTTGTTTTGCTTTTCAGAGAAGTTCTTAAGAAATACTAGAGTATTGCGTGAAAATAATAGAATAGCCTCTATTGGAGAATCTTTTCATAAGATGGTTTCTATCTTGTTTAACGTTGTGTAATCCAAAAGTGACCATCCTTTTAAAGATGAAAACTGCTTTCCTCTGTCTATTTTCAGCTTTCTGTATAAAGCTTGTATTATGTCTGGATATTTTTAGAGAGTGCAAGAATCTGGTTCTGGAGTTCGATTTAGAGGTTTTGTGTCTACATGAAGACATAGAAAAAAGAGAAGAACAACGATTATAGTTTGTGTTGGCTCATACAAGGGTCAAGTAGAGGAACTGGTTTTCACTGGAAGGTTATTCTTTATGAGGTAAATGGAGACATTAGGTATAACAAGAAGATTATTTTGTCAAAAAAATATGAAACAGGGTAATTTTTAATGTTGACCTTGAAAAATAGGCTTTCAGAAAAATATTGTTCGTTTTTTTTTTTTCTATAGTGCATCTCTACCAGGAGAAAGGGAAAAATCTTCCTCGAGAAGATTTTATATGCTGATCCATATCTGCAGCTCATTCGTCTTTATCTTCTTAGTATATTGCTGAACTCAGGGTTTTGACTCTTGACAGGCACGTATTTTTATTGGGAGTTTTATATAGTTAATCCACTTCAAGGGCGGAATTTACTGGATTTGAGTCTATCTTCAGCCATATAATTCTCAAGCATAAAGTGTTCTGATATAATAATGCACAATGCCCAATCGACTTAGCTTTTGCAAGATGATAAAGAGCTCCCGTATTAATTGATATAAACCTGTGAGCTTTTTAGTTTTTGCAGTTATAAAGTTTGTTTTATTGTGGGCTGTTTAGTTTCTGCAGTTCTCAAGTTTGTTTTAGCATGTCGAGTCTTTCCATGTTTAGAAAATGTGTGTATTTAGATACCCAACTGGGTTATCATCATAAATTATAAGGATATGTTTCAATGGCTAGAGTGCTGACGTTCAGGTGTGTTAAATGTTGATGTGAAGTATCTCCGCTGTAAAAAACATAAGTTGAATGGGTGGATTATACAGTTGTCTCAAATTGTTACTCGATTCCGTTCCTTGTTATATTTCAATTTATAGCAGTTGAATATATGTCCAATTGAGTTTCTTCTTGGGGTGACCTGCCGTAATATTCGGAATTTAGAGCACCGTGCTTAAAAAGTCACTTTTCTAGAAACACTTCCTTTCTGGTAATGTAATTTTAGTAGTAGACAGTAACTTTGGAAATCTTGTGGCAAAATAAGTTAAGCACAACAAAGCATGCTCTTGTTTTGATGAATCGTGCTTTTTCTGAAAACTAACTCGTTACTTGTAGAGTCAAGAAACTAAAACAACAAAACGGAAGCAGTAAAATTGCATTCACAGAGAAACCAAAATCCAAACTACACAAAGTAGTAATTCAACCATAGGCTCAGAACTTGGAACATTGTACCGGTCTGTACAATATTATTTCAGCCTCAATAAACCCCAAACCCTCAAGATTATGCACAAAGCAGCTACTACGATGAACCCTTGATATCTGTCTCTCATAACATAGGAGCGAAGNCACAAAGCAGCTATACGATGAACCCTAGATCAACTCATTGATCTCTGTCTCTCATAACATAGGAGCGAAGAATCACAAAGACTAGACTCTCATATTTCACCTAAAACCAGTAGTTTTAAGTACACACAAAGTAAAGAGAAATCACAAAGAGTGAAAGAGAAGAGTTGAACACAGAAGACCCAGAAGCTTCAGCCAAACAGAATGAGAAAATCACGAAAGGAATGACCCTTCAGCTGGTATATATATCAGCACATTACTATCGTAGATCATGGATCAATCTAACGGTTCAGAGTAGCTCAATTGGCATAAGACTTGGGCCTGGGTTTTGGGCTAGAAACTAATAACATGTTATTGGGCAATGGCTGAAAAATTCCAGCAATGGGCCAAGCCATTTTCCATTTCATCACAGCTCAATCTTGTTAGGAAACAAATGATAAAAGTGGCATCACATTTCAACATTACTTTTGTTTATTTGTTCTTTTATATCGTTGTTCTTCTGCAGGAGTAACGCAGAGGGCAGCTGATTTGAAGCACACATCCAGTGTCCCGTCTTTACCAAACCATATTCCCCACAGAACAATACTAGGAACTGCAGTTAGTGATGACATAAAGGAGACAACATTCAAGAATATCATGCTCGATATGCCTTTTGTCTCTACCAGAGGATCTGGCCCCAATGGTACAAGGATTGAAGGATTTTTATACCGATACTGGAAGAGAGACTAGGTAAGAATAGTATGTGTTTGTCATGGTAACTTCTAGTCGCCAACTGAATTTGTCAAGCATGCTGGAGGTGGCAATGTGAAACACCCACTAAGGCACATAGTTGCTAGTCCATAACCTTTCGTGTTGTAACAATAATGTTATATGTTTTATGCAGTGTCCTGAATCCCTAATGCAAGGGTTAGAAGTGTAGTTTTTGTTGCATGGTTCGTCTCCTGACGTTGGATAAACAAGAATCTTATGTTCGCATTGCTATGTTGTTTCGGCTGATTTCTCCATTCCTGCTTTTATTTTGATATTTTTTGGATTTATATGCTACTTTATTAGAGAATCTGTCACACCTTTATCTGTGCTTTATGGGAGTGTTTGGCCGGGACAGCACGGAGAGATTCCTACGAGGAACCCGAGGCCCCTATTTTTATAAATAAAGCAAAATAGACCTTCGTTTCCTTTCTTTTTCTATATTAGAGTTGCTCTAATGTTCGTTGCATAAAATGGTGGTTAATGAAGATAAACTCCTTGGGTGAATATGGCAGTAGCTCTGTATTGAACTTCTTGAAGAGAGCTAGGAGAAATTGCATATACTTCTATAGACTTGGCCTGAGTGTTTGGCTCACATTCAAGTTACTTTTTATTCATATATATTCGAAGGATTTACAAGTATGACCCATTTATTCATATTTATTTTTATCCATTATAATTTATACTTCTACAAATACTTCTCAAACATGCTTTTTGTGTCATTGTCAATTGACATACCTCTTATGCTGGAAAGTCATTATTATAAGGGTGAATTTGTTAATTTATACTTTGAGAAGAAAGTTGGCATTTGCTGATTCTTTGGAGAAACTGAATAAAGCAAGCAAGATTTTCAATTAATCAAAGCTTGTATTTTGAAATTTCCACATTTTATATAAATCATTACTGCATAAGTTTAAAGTCTTTCAATTTTAGTTTATTCTTCATATTTGCTCTTGAAAAATACAAGTTGTGGGTCGTTCATATGGGGTGAATCGGCCTACAAGACATCAAAATAATTGGAGGGAGTGGTTTAAATTTGGAATTCAAACCTACAACTCCCTATAACACCCCTTAACTTTTATACAACCTCCAAGTTTTATCTTGGACAAGAAGAGAGGAAAGATGGCAGCATTAAGTGAAAATTCATATAGATAATTACACCTAAATTGAAAAGTGCCCAGAATCACATTTTTGCCATAAAATCTCACAAAATTAAGCACTTAAAATGTGGATAATGACCTCATTCCATGATAATTGGGATTGGGACCGTAGGTGTGCTAAAAATACAAAATTCGAGGTATGGATCAGCAAGGTGATTCGACTACAAAAAAATCTTGAAATTTCATCTATTAATTAAGAATCTTGAACCAATTTTATGCTCGAGCTTGCCATAAATTCTTTCATTGGTATCAGAGCTCTAAGGTTAAATCCCTTGGAGTTTTTCTTGTTTAAATGTGTCATTATATGATTTAATTGAGTTATGAATCTTATATGTAAAATTCTAAAATCTTATGTGATCTTTAACAATGTTATATACATATCTACAATTAATGAAATTTGAAATTATATGTCTGATTGCGAAATTTCGTCAATTTTCTTTATTACACTTGGGAGAAAATTGAAATCCTATTTGATTTTGCAGAAATTTAAAAAACTTACTACTTTTTATACGTTGATTATCATGCAATAAGATTGATATGATTAGAAAAGTATTTCAATGAGCTTTTCAACCATATAAAGAACTCTAAAATTGGACGTAAAACGAAGAAGTTATAAAGTTTTGAAATTTGGATTGAACTCTTAAAATTATGGGAAAATGAAGAAGATGATGAACATAAGTTTACTACCCTCGCTATGTGACTTCTTTATGTTGTTGTCCCAAACATGGTGTTAAGTATGAAACTTTTGTAATTTGACCACACAAATCAACACTGAACGTTGAAATTAGGGGGATGAAAGAAAAAAATTGACGAAGAAGTACAAGCATCGTCTGCGAGTGGGGCGCCACCCAGAATTTTAAAAAAGTCAAAAATTCCTTCGGATGCGTGCAAGTGCTTGAGGGGTTGTTTGGAAATTTAAAAAGTGTAAATTGATCCCCGTATTATTCTGAATTTTTCAGTATATTTATATTATTTTTTCAGACGATTAAATTATTTTTTATGTACACGAAGTCTAAAATACACTTTATAAATACATAAAATATTAAATTTCAATATTTATTTGGAGATTCTATTTCCTAGTTGGAGTTAAATTTATTTTTTAAAATTCTCCCAATTTTTGAAATTGGAAAATACTTTTAGACCCGTACTTTTGTTAACATTTTTTTCAAAATTATATTTAAGTCGAAAAATACTGCTAGTAATATAAAAAAAAAAATTTGATTTCAATTAATGCAGTATCCCCAAGTTCTTGAATGATGTTGCTCTTGACATGGTTGTGTGATCCATTATGGCATGTTTCCATTTTTATGCTTAGTTCGACGGCATACTTTTAGCATTATAAGAGAGAATATTAAAAGATTACGAGTTGAGAAGCTATGTGCTTATTGAAATTACGAAATGGGTCTAGAACATAATCTAATGGAATATGTGAAACGTCTATAAGGATTTCGTGACATTATACTTTTGGAACATATATTTTGGTGATAAGTCGATTATGAACATTCCGGTGTCACTTCATATTTGTTGGAATGGTGTAGCAATAGAGATAATGATGAGATTGAGAATTTGTATAACTAAACTTAAATCATGTGAATTTCATTTTTCAATTATTTTACAGAAGGAGTGAATTTGCAATATCATGATACATGTCATAATTGATTAAATGTACATGTTTTTGCTCTTGTTGTATATAACGATATTGTCTTACTAAATTATAAGATATCTATTAATTCAAGGAGTATTATAAATACAAAGGTCAATCGAATTACTAAGATTCTTACTATATTGACTATCAGTTGAATGATAGTTCGATGATTGGAAGATTTAGGAAAAAAATATTACCTATAACTATTTGATCCAGCAACCGAGTGAGAGTTTAAGGTTGGAAGAACTAATGTAATTTTCGCTTAGAACTTATGAATTTTTGGGTATAAAATTAATTTTATAATAGTAAAACAATAGAATTGGAGATGATGATTGGGAACATGGTGAACTTTCACTCTTTGACTAATGTTGAACTATTGAACGCGTTATTAAATTAATGCAATATGGAATATGTGCATAAATGTACATTGACCAAGAATAATTCTCTCTCAAATCTAATAGATCATGCCATAAATAATATATTGTTGTTTACCTTTATAAATGTGATAAACTAAATGTAAAAATATCATCAAAAATCTATTGTTAATTGTATGTTTGGTGCATATTAAAATGAAAGAATGCATTTTTTTGAAGTGATGTGATTGAGAATATGTGGTTGAAAAAGAAGGAAAAGTTATTGATGTGATGGAAAATATTATTTTATTAAATAATGTGTGGTTGAAAATGAGTAGAAGAATGATAATAAAAAAAATAATATGGATCAAACAGGGGCTAAATACATAAAGGTGATAAACTAAATGTAAAAATATCTAGCATGATAAGATTTTGGATGTATTAGAAGAACACAATGCTTTAAAGAGCTTCAACCATGCAATAGTCAACCCAATTCGAGTCATGCTACTCTAGAGAATAGAGATCAAGAATTTTATCAAGTACAACTGTACAACAAAATATTGATTCTAGTGCTTATGCATTTATTTTGATAAGTTATGTGAGATGATTTTATTCTTGGATGTGATATAGTTGAAATGGTTAACTTAGCGATTAACATTTTTTAGTTGGTCACATATTTTTCAAGTGAAAGTGAGTTCAAATTGATCCCTTCCCAATAGTTGGAAATTTTGAAAGTCAATGCGACTTATAAATTAAAGCGTCAAGCGTCAACTTTTTATATTGACACTATCCATTGTGTTGAGCTAAAAGAAGTGTGATTTAGCATTGCTATGCTCAAGGACATGCCTATGTTTAAGTATTAAATAAGTTAAAACAAATGCGAAAAAGATAAGGAGGCTGAAAAATGACCTAGGAGATCATATCAAATTGTAAGGACATGAAAGTGGGTTGATAGAGGATTCATATTATAAGGGTTCAAGTTCTTCAATTATAAGGTTTTGAATTGCTTGGCTCGGAAGTGTTTAATCTAAAGATTATTTACTTGAATATATTCCTCTTAGGCCTGCTTGGGATTTTTTTTACCGGTTTGGGTGATACCATTTATAAGAGGTTGAAAAAAATGGTGCTTGCTGGATTTTTTTTTATGGTTTAAAAATTACCAAAAATCGGTGTAGTGTAATTTTTCTGGATCTCTCAACTCATCGAATCAGCAGTTTTTGATAGTTTCTTATATTTTCTTCTGATTTTACCCTTGATAAAATAATTATTTCCAAACCAATATATTTTGTTCAAAATTAACTTGTAAATAAAAATATATTAACTAAAAAAATTATTTATAAGTAAAATATTACTTATTAAATAAAAATCACTTGTATGTAAAATTTTATTTATAAAATAAAAATACTATTAACAAGACAAAAATTCACTAATAAAATATAAAAAGTCACTTATAACTAAAAAATTAATTTATGTGTTAAAATTATTTAAAATTATAAATTTTACTTTATGATTGTAAAGTTTACTAATAAGTAAAAACACTAATTTAAATATTAACATATTTATAAATTTTATTTATAAATAAGTTATCACTTATAAGTAATAAAATTCATAAAAGAAACTATAAATTGAAAATTCCACTAATGGACATACATGCAACTTTATTCATTTAAAAAACTTTTAAAACCGATGGATTATTCCAAGCATGGTTGGACTATATTAAAAATTGTATTAAAATCATTCAAAATCGATCCGCTCATACACACTCAAAATTGGTACTTTAAAAATGCTCATAACAAGTACCATGGACTACCAAGCAGTCCCTTTTGTCTTGTCTAAGGTTTAAACACTACATATTTGATCTTATCTTGTGTGAATAGCGGAATCAAGAGTTAAAAAATCACTTTACATGAAATCAAGATGTTTTTTTAGTCTATCATCTAGTATTTGACTTGGTATAGATATATGCCAATAATTAAAAAAAAAAAAGGAAGTTTATATGACTAGTACATGCAACTTAGTGTTGTAAAGATTCTAAGAATTGATAGAGAGCGTGAATATTTATCACAAGAGTTCAATTATCTTTTTATAGAATATTCCTTGTTCACTAAAATTATATGATGTATTGGATGGACGAAAGGAGTATTGCTGAGTGTGATGAGGTTTAAGATAATGCAGCCTGGTTTACGTATTGTTTTTAGGGAAGAGTGTTTGTTAAATGCAACTTGTCACTCAACATAGTTCTCTCTACATTCATACCTTTCAACATTGTATTAACTTTGGACTTGTAGATAACCAAATATGGGTTATCGTAGACTCATAATCTACTGCGCAAGTTCTTTACATTTTTCCAAGTGAGAATGGAAACAAGATTTCAATATGAACGAAATGTATATCTATGAGATACACATAACAATCCAAAGGGAATTGATTCATAAGTGAAATTATGGGTTTTTGACCTTTTTTTCTTAGTGGAAGTTTGTAGAATATTGGTGACATCAATATTATGTGCTTGATGAATTAGTTGAAGTACATATGAGTTATTTTTAAGCTTCTGGCTCAAGTGGGAATAATCTGTCTCTGAATGAGAGCAATCTTATTTTAATGATTCTTGGTTTACCAAAATTTCTTACTTATAGGAGTACAAAGAAAAATAAATTGATGGATGTGATAGAAATATATGTGCGGAATATAGAAAATCCAACCAAAATTTGGAATGTGATGGAAGTTCTAATTGGACGTTAAGTTTATTGAGAACATTCAGGTTCTTGAAAACTAATTGGAAGGCTAATGAGTTTATGATATATAAAGTTCATTTTTTATTTTGAGAAAAAGGTTAAACCCCGATATGAGATCTACATGAATCAACTTTTAAAGAGATCTACATTAAAGAGATCTACATGAATCAACTTTTAGATTTCATTGTGAAAAGCTTTTTAATATTATGGTAACTTTATAGCTACACTCATGACCTAATACAGTCATCTTGATAATGGTACTTGAGTTTTGACAGGGTATAAATCTCGTACAAATTTAATCGTGTAGATGAAAATTTATATAAAGGTTTAATCATAGATTGTAATTCTAACTTTTGATGTTGATGACATCGTTTTGGCTAAGCATGAGAATAAGTGTATTTAGACTATTTAGAAATTGTTGTCATCAATCTATAAGACAAAGGATATGGATTAGCAAATTTTATACTTTGTGTTGAACGATTATTTTAGTCTTCTTGCTCTGCCACAAGAGTTGTACATTATAAAGATTCCAAAACAATTCTAACTTTATAATTACTACCCTATTGATACTCCTATATTGAAAGATGACAATATAAATCTTCATATATGTCCAAGAACTCCATAAGTATGGTTAGGAGATTAATGTATGATATGATCTATACTAGTCCTAACATTTGTCATGTCATGGATCTAGTCTATAAGTATCAATATGAACCTTGGTAATGATATTATGTACTTGGAGGTTGTCGTTATTCCAATTGTTGTCAATAAAATAACTTGTGATTAGAAAATATATACTAATGTTGACTAAAAAGAGACTTAGTCGAACATAAATAGTTATTGGGCCTATGCACTTTAGCTATATAGAGTATCAAGAAGCATGTCTTATAGTATATATTTTGATAGCACAAAAAATATTAGGTGTAGATGTATTAAGCATCTAATTATACTAGTTGAGAATATTAGATCAATAATAGTTATGTAACTATCGTATGTGTTGAGGACATGTTATAAAACCCGACCCGGCCCAGCCGATCGGGCCAAAAAATCGGTGATCCGAGTCCTTGTCCAGGCCGAGTAGATTAATTTAATGAGAATGCACATGACTCGATCAAAAATCGACTTTGACCGAGTTAACTAGCGTTTATGACCAAGTTAACCCGGCCGATTGACCGATTTTCAAAATTGCGTTTCAAAATATTAGGGGTTCAAGGAATTGAACCTTGAAGTATTTTTATAAAAGTTTTGGTAAAATATTTTACTTTATTTTATAGACTTAAATAATTAGTGAAAAATAATTTAAAATATATATAATTTTGCCTTAAAAAAATTTTGTACTTTTATTTTTTATTTTTTATATAGATTTTTATGCAATGGCCCACCGGTCCAATCATTAACCCATTGGTTCAACCAGTAATCCGAGACCCGGTATCTTGTCCGAGTCGGGTCTAATATGGTTGAGGATACCAAGTGTAATGATGAAAGCAAACACTCAATGATATCTCTGTGAGAAACATTAGCAAAGAAAGTATATTTGCTATATATCTATACAAATGAAGATATATAATCATCATGCTCTGAAAATATTTAAAATATCTTTTATTGGTGTTGTTGAATCTTTAGAATTGTGTAAAATATGATACTTTGTGTATCTAAGAACCCTTGATTAAGTTTTTTTTATGCCCATAAATGAAGAATATTGAATTCATATGTAATCTATCATCGTGATTACCATATGATAATATATATGCAAATATAAAGCATGTTGAATATGTTAAGATTGGCTCACTCACACAAGCAATCGCCTCAAATAATTTCAGGATTCCTGAGATGAGATTAGTGATTGTGTTTTATACATAATCCGATCGCCTTGATGAAATATCAACATGTGATTACTATAAGTTATCTAAATAGATTATACTATCTATTTTCCATGTTTAATAGCCCGATCGAGTTCTTAGTTTGAGATATCCTGAAGGGATGAATATTAGGAAAACTCAAGTTATGTATCCATCTGAATTAGAATCTATAAGGTGTTAATTATTTATTTAAAAATATGACATAAACCTTAAGAAATGGAGAAACTACTATAGCACGTATTTCATACATGTGTGCTTTTGCGATCAATACCTTGAGGTTTATGTAATATGTTATATAACACGCGTGCTTTTGCGATCAATATCTTTATGACTTTTGATAGTTTCTTGAAATGTTATTTGAGTCTTACTACTTTAGCATGTTACCAATAATTATGATCGATTCGATTTGATGGGTACATGTCCAAAAAAGAAGTAAGTTTAAAGTTAAAGTAAGAAAGGAAAATCCTTTTGAACAACATTTTTGTTTGTATTAACCGATCGTACAATTGTGTTAACCATTTAAGGTCTATAAATAATTGTGAATACAAGTACACAATATGAAGTTCAAGCATGTTACATGAATATTCGAGGGATATGAATACTTGAATTAATGTTGGAAAATGAGTTTGGGATATATCACGATGTGATTTTCGTCTGATAGAGCTTCCATATATCCATAACAGATTTACAGTACCGTGAACTTTAATATGTACTCACTGATCGCACGATCTATTAATCATATGAATTTTAAGAGTTAGACCTTGAGAAGGATATAATGTGTAATATTCGTTTTCACTTGTGGTTCAGGTCAAGCCCATCATTTGCAAGTATGAGATGAAAAATATGGGTTGTGGTTCGTCGTGTGGGGTGACCTTACCCTTAAGACATGAAAGTGGTTGGAGAGAATGGTTTGAACTTGAAATTCAAACATACATATCCGTGTTACCTCCCTTAACTCCCATACTAACTCCCATACAACCTCCAAGTCTTGGCTTGGACAGCAAGAGAGAAAAGATGGCAGCAATAAGTCAAAATCCGTACGAAAAACCACACCTATAGTGAAAAGTATCAAGAACCACATTTTTAGCATGAAAACTCACAAAATTAGGACTTAAATTTTGATAATAATCTCCTTCCATTATAATTGAGATTGGGACAATAGGAGTGCTATAAGTACAGAATTCGAGACAAGGAATAATTAGGTGATTCAACCACAATAAAGTAAGAATTCTTGAACCGATTTTATCTTCGAGCATGCAATAAATTCTTTCAGTTACTTTAAGCAATAAACATAAGATTTGGTATATGAATTCATTTCTTCCCATTCAATGCTAGATATAAGATTTCCATCACGTAACGGAAACGATTTTACAAACCAAAACACACATGAAGTAGTCATGCTATGACAAATTTTGTTGCAAACTTATCGTACATCATCAACGAATTGAGGCACAAATTACGCAGGCACTCTGTTAGTTTACAGTTCATCGATTGGCAAGCAGTTTAAGAGCTTCTTTCTTTTGGTGCGGACCACAACACTTTATCTTCCTTCTATGCTGATAGTCCCAGAATGCAAATTCAGTAGATAATTAGATACAAAAAGTATCTCAACGGCAGAAAGGCCAACAGGAGAAGCGAGAAAACCATCTTGTCTCCGAGGCTTTTGGTGTTGCATCAGAAGGTTTTGGTTCTGATCGTTGTTTTTCGGGTACCGAATTCAATGAGCCAGTTTTCCCTCCGTCGTTTACCAATCTGAGACAGAAAAATATATTCGGTCAGATATCCCTTTCAGTGCTTAATGCAGAAAACCCGAATTAAATAAAAAAAAGACCGTAACCTTTTTCACATTCAAAATGAACAGAAAGTTATTAACACTTATGATGTATGGTCAGGAGAAATTGATAGCACGGGATACAGAAATAACATTAATCATTGTGGATATGTGTTTGTTACACAACTAAAATTTACAGATTCCATCATCTGACTACTGAATTGTTAATGGAAGCTCGTAATCCAATAGACTGTAAAGTAAATTCACCTTCAAAGACTAACAAAATCGAAGTACATTATAAAAGCATATCCAGTAGAGAGATTATTATATTCATTTCATCATGAATTTTAGCCAGTGCTAATTTTAGATGATCATGAGATAGCATTTTTTACTGTAAGAAAAGAACTTACAATGGGAAAGCAAACGAGCTGCTGCTGTTTCCACTGTCGTCAGAAGGACGAGGGGGGCTCGATGGGAAATGAGTAGATACTTTACCGTCCGACACATTAGAGACACTAGGAGGAAGACGAACTTCTTCAGTCGTAGCTGACTTTTCCTTTTCTAGATCCTCTACGGTTTTTGTTGGGGCTGTCTTTGGGCTTGAACCAGAATCCTCTTGTCCTTTTCTACAAGTCTCCCCTAATTTTACACAATTTTCTTCGTCTGCTGTTGCTTCAATGAGCGGGGGAAGGCTGGAAGGGAAGCTGTTCAACTCACGGGATTTGGTTTCAAGATTGGACGGTGAGTTGTTCCATTCTTCAATCCGTGACAATTCTCCAGACTTGCCAATGAACATGGCATTATCTCTAGAGAAGCTGTTATTTCCCATATGTATGCTAAACAGTGATTCGTTCGAAGCAACACTCCAATCCATATTCCCTGTTTTTTTAGTTGAAAAAATAGACACTGGAATCCTATTTGGATCATAACCCGTGGGACGCCCCATTGTTTGAACTGGAGGAGATTTCATTGTACTCAAGGCATTCCAGTCCGGATTCTGGGGTGCCAATTCTTGTGATAAAAGAAGTGAGCTTCCGGCACGTGGAGATGCACTTATCATGCTCCACTGAGGTGTCTGTGGGACATCTGGTGATGATAAGGACTCTGTTTCGGAAGAAAGAGCTCCGTCTTGCTCGGATTTGGCAGAGGAATCATCACGAAGATTGCCATTGCCAAATTCTGAAGAACTAGAAGAAGAATAAAGTCCGGGATTGTTTACTTTCAAAAGTGGTTTTCCATCTACACGACTAACCTCAGCGCTCGTATTTACTAGCTGGTCGCTGTTGCTCACATTTTCAGATGCCATTATTGATCTGCTTCATCAAATCTTTGGGACTTTCTGAGACCTCCAGTGATCGTTTGCTACACTGCATAGTGAAATTATTAGTTTCGACACCACAAATTATTCTAATATACTTAATTTCAAATCTTGCATTGCGTAGTTGTCATGAATGTAAGAAAGAGCCTTCTTTTGTACTTGGAATGTGCTGGCATTTCAACATTCATTTAAAGAAGATTCCAGCATTCATGTAAGAGGTGTTGATTCGACCCTAAAATTTTCCATATTTACTTATGGCAAAAGTCTCTCTCTTTGTACTGGGAAAATGAAAAGCAATATCTGGTAACAAAATTCTCAAAGGTGCTTAAAAGAACTAAGCTTATTCCCTATCAAATCTATATGCACCACTTTGCCAAGATTATCGTCTTTGTCAATGCGCAAAGGCTTGCATGCAAGAAATTGAAGATAATGTGTAAAGAGGAAAGAACTTGTTAGTCCCATATGTAGTCCATCTTATAAATTAATTTGAGCCAAAAGGCATTACAGCCTTACCTCTTCCTGAACTGTGCTCATAGCAACTCCTATATTCGCAAGTCGTGGTACGTGGAAATCAAAAAACTGCTTCCATAATTTCATATGTGGGAATCTCTAAAATGATAATTGGACTCTGAGTCCTGACATATTTCTCAACTCCCACATAAACCTGGCTCCAATTAAGTATCTACGATGGATATGGTGAAAGTTCCTACAGCAAAACTCTTTATTTCCTTTTTCCCAAAGAAGTTTGTTAAGATCTGCTTAATGGCAGTCTCGCAAAAGGAATATAATGTCAAATATGCAGTTTCATGGTCGAAATCTTAAGCTATCTCTGTATTTATAATTTGAAAATTTGATTTAATAAACATTAATCATTCATGACAATGCTTCACAAAACCCAAAAACCTATGCAATTTCAACTCTCATAGATCATTTACAAACAAATAATTGTAATCGGATCTTTTAAAGTTATTGAAACATCAATTAATTATGTTTCCTTATTTTTAGGTTCTAAAAATTGGGGTGTTGTAATTTCAAATGCTCGATAATCCAAAAGGAAAACGTTGATTTGATAGAAGCAAGGCATTATAGAGACTTGAACATACCTAAATGAAGAAAACCACCACAAATCACCTATCAATTCCGATTCATGATCTTCTTCTCCTTTGTCTTGAAACCAATTTCACAAAAACAAGAACCAAATATCATGAAAATTCACATAAAAAATGCTCTAATTCTCGTAAATTTGGGGCATCGGAATATCAGAGGGATTGTGGGGGCGGTTCTAGGGTTTATTCTGGCGGAAATTTTTTGCTCGAAATAGAGGCCAAGCGGCCATTTCGGCCGTTTAGATTTGAACCAATTTTTTGCCGTTATTTCGCGGGGAGGTTAGTTGTCTTTAAACGGTTATTACATCGGGCCTTGAGCTGTGAAGTGGGCTGCTTGGCCCATGTCATAGACGGCCCAGACACAAGACATTTAACTGGGCCTCAATTATATTGAGGGAATTAAGTCATTGTTTGGTACAGATTTTTAACTCATATTTTTTTTTCAAATTTATTTATAACTACATATTCTCTCAATTAAATAATTATATACTATTGTGTTACATGTACATAACATATGATATGGTGATATATGATTTGGTCATAATTTTTTCAACCAAAAAAAAAACACGCACCCTCTTTTTGACATCTTATCTGTGTGTAAAACATTATGTAATTCTTTATGTACAAATAGTATTATTTAATTTTATATGTGAATTCATAATTTTTTTACTTTTTAATTACACATTCAAAAAATCACTTTTCACAAAATATATTTTCAAAAACTCTGTCAAATTGGCCATATTTTTCCCGAAAAATTACCCCCAATCAATCAATTGAAAAATCAGGTAAATCACTTAGAATTGCCAAAAAAAAAAAGGCACACCTTGAATATTTATTATTTTTGGCAAACTACATGTATGTAGTTTTTCAATTTTATCTCTTTTATATGTTTTGATAAGTTTTAAGTGATAGTGACTTACACTTTGACCCACATTATTTTGAAATAATATATTCTGAAATAGTAAATTGATGGAGAATGTGTGGTAGAAAAAGAAGAAAAAGTTATTGATATGATTGAAAATATTATTTTATTGAAGAATGTGTGGTTGAAAATAAGTACATGAATGAGAATGAGAATTTTAATGTTAATGTTGAAGTGTATATTAATCTAGTTGAAGTGTATACAATTTCTTTAAAATTGTAACTTGCATTGTTTGTTAATGTTGTTACAATGTTTGTATCTTTTATTTATTTATTTATTTATTTTTATTTTTTTAATTGTAACTTTCAAATGTTACATTCGCCATCGTGGACTTGCATGTATCCATCTCATGCAAACACCATGTCGTCGGATCTACACCGATATCGCCACCCACCTCGATCATAACCAAATCCTTACATTGACCACCAGATTTATACCACAATCGGGAAGATCTATACACCCTCGGTTATATTTGCGCCTCCATCCCACTTCTTGAACCACCATAAACCACGTGCTCAAAAATTTTCTGAAAAAAGAAAAGGAGGCAGAATGGGGATGGGAGGAAGGGAAGGGGTTGGGGTGGGAGTTTAATTTTCTCGATAAAGATAGTGGAGTGGAGTGGAGTGGAGTGGAGTGGAGTGGGGTGGGGGAGGGGAGGGGAGGGGAGGAAATAATTTATTATTTATTTTTAAGTAAATTACCAATTTATAAGGTTTTTGTTCAGATTCAATATTATTGTATTTTAAAATATTTTGATAAAAATGAAATGTTAGATATTAAAAAATTTGTCTCAGTTTTTTATTTAATAACACAGGGTTATAAGTTTTCATCGCTAGACTAGTATTACAACTTTTATTAATTTTTTAACTATACTTTTAATCAACTTTTTTCAATTCACTAAAAGTATGGTTTTAGAAAAATCAAATCGGAGTTAAGTTTTATGGAATGGCATTAATATGGTGTATTGATGGTCAAAACCACCTCATTATTAAGTATTAACCATGATTTCAGGAGAGATTTTTTTTTCTCTTTTCTTTTAAGGATTGATCATGGGACTGTCATATCTGAAAAATTATTTAACATAAGTAGATTGTCATGACATATGAAAATAAGTCGATAATTGACTTAAGAGCCAGTTTTCATGGCCATAAAACCAGGACAAATACAAAAAACCATAATATTTTTAGGGTAATTAGAACACAACGTCCACACCTTTTATTGATAATGTGAAAAACGTCATTACCTTTTATTTTTTGGTATTTTCATTCTTATTTCCACTTTTCATTACGTAAAATGTTATTTTCACATATTTTCTCAATTAAAATTTGTAAAATGACGAATATATCATTCTCTTTAAATAAAAGAAAAAGAAAAAATTAATTGCAATCATAAATTCAATTTTTTTTAAAGCGCAGATAAGTCTCAAATAAAATATTAAAGGGTAATTAGTACATGATATTCTTATATTTCACCGTTATTGAAAAAGGTCCATACTATTCATTTTTTTAGCATTTTTACCTTTAATTACACATTTAATTGTGCAAACCATCATTTCTATCTCTTTTCATCAAATTTCTCAATAAATAACCGTAAAATAATAAATATATCCTCTTATTTAAATAAAAATTCTTTTTTTAATTTTTAATTCTTTAATAATTTATTTGAGACTCATTTGCACTTTTTAAATTTTTTTAATTTTTAAATAAATTTAATTGAGACTTGTTTACACTTTTTTAAAAAAAAATTACTAATTTATTGGGGACTCGCACTTTTTTTTAAAAAAAAAATTGGGACTATGATTGCAATTAATTCTTTAACTTTTTTTATTTAAATATGAGGGTATATTCGCCATTTCACATTTTTTTAATTGTGAAATTTGATGAAAATAAATAGAAGTGATGGTTTGCGCAATCATATGTGTAATTAAGGGTGAAAATGCTAAAAAAATAAAAATATATGAAATTTTTTGCAATAATAGTGAAAGGCGTGGACATTATGTGCTAATTACCATTTTAAAAATTTATTTGAGACTCATTTGTGTTTTTCAAAAAAAATTGGGACTATAATTGCAATTATTTGTTTTCCTTTTGTTTTATTAAAGATAAGTGTATATTTGTTATTTCACAATTTTTAATTGAGAAAATGGATGAAAATTACATTTTACGCAATGAAATGTAAAATTAAGGATGAGAATGTCAAAAAAGAAAGATAAAGACATTTTTCGCAAGAACGGTAAAATGTGTAGACGTTATATACTAATTACCCATATTATAATAGAAGATATCTTCAAAGAATATTGTATTGCGGTAGATTTTTTTTTTTTAAAGAGCCATCAACCTAGAAAGTTGTGCCATTACATCATATGCGATAAATAAAAACTTTGACCCGCATGTTTACATATATTTCAAAGTTCACTTTGTCCAATGGGAAGATTATGCTCCGTCCAGTAATCTCTCTTTCAAAATTCCTTTTTTTTCTACTTTCATTTTCAACTATACATTCTTACAATAAAATATTTCTTACATAAACTTAAAATAATTTTTTTACTTTTTAACCATATATTTTTCCAAAAATTATTACCCACTCTGTCTCATTTATATAAGTTGATTTTGTTTTCACACGTGTTAAAAAATCTTATTTAATATTATTGAAAAAATATTTTTTTCCAAAAACTTTTCAAATTTGCCCATATTTAATTATCAACAACTAGTAATAAATCACTGTTGAAAATAATAAAGATTGAATTATTTAATTTTCAATTCTTATATTGGTTATAATTAGGTAAATTAAATAACTGTGTATATTAGGAAACGAATAAAAAATCTCAATAAAAAAATAAGACTATATAATTGAAACAAAAAAGTAATAAAAGTCAGTCTATATAAATGAGATGGAGTGAGAGTTCAAAAACTCATTCTTCCCATAAAATGGTTGTCAAACGGGGCCTATGTTGAAGTTTGACCTCATTTGTTAAAACTTAATTTTTTCGAAACTCATTTTAATTTATGAAATTCACAACTTTTATTAAATTTTCAAATATATATTTTATCATCTTTTATCAAAATCTACTTGCATTGTCTCACAAAGATAGAATTGTTTTCCTTTTTTGTCTATAAGTCACTTTCTTTATTGAGAATATAGTTAATTTTTAAATTTTCTAATATACCCTTATTTAATGTGTCTTATTATCAATAAATATATACTTCTATTTAAATTATTATTTATGTAGGGTATATCCGAAAAAATGTAAGAATAAATTATATTTTCAATTATATCAATTATATTTTTCTTAGTCGGTGTAAAAATGGAAACAAACTTATTTTTATGGATTGATTAGAGTATAATTTTTATTCAAATAAGTGCACTGCATTATGACATAGAAATAAGGGATAATGCAGTGTTGGTATCAAACCTTTCAAATTTTTACAGACTATACATTTACCTTTTATTTTGGCAACGGCAGTTTCAAACCTTTCATTTTAACGACAGTTGGAGTCCATTGAACATATTCCATCCAATACTCCGTTAGTCAACTTGAAATAAATTGTTGACTCAACTTGACAAATTAAAATAGTTAACCAAAACAAAAGTGCTTTCATCTTCTCCAAAGACCCCATCCCCGCCCCCTTCCGTAAAATCAAAAATTAGGAACTCAATCCAACCGCCCACCGTCGCACTACCACTGCCGCCATCGCAAACTGGCACCACCACCGCGTACCCAAATCTCAAACAACAATTCAAAATTTTGGGTAGGACTAAATTATAAATCTGCAAAAGCCAACTCTGCCCCATAAATCATAAAGAAGATCAACTGCTATTAGTGTGGTTGAAATTGAAGATGTTAACAATATGAGACTACCAATTAGACAAATGAAGTTCATCCAAATCTTGTATTGATTATTGATCCACGGTTTGTTCTCCTTATAAGGCAAATATTAGAAAACAAATTGTAGAATTTTATAGTCACCAAAATAGCTAGGTGGGGTTGGCATAATTGGAATAGAGTATTGGGAAAATGATGATGATTTTTCTTTCTTTTCAAGAGAGCCATCAACCTTGAAAGCTGCACCATGACATCATATGCAATAAATAAAAACTTTGACCCGCATGCTTACATGATTCAATATTTCAAAGTTCACTTTGTCCATTGAGAAGATTATGCTCCATTTGGTAATATTTTTTCAAAATTTTTTTTTCAACCTTCATTTATAACTACATATTCTCACAATAAAATATTTCTCACATAAACTTAATTTTTTACTTTTTAACCATACATTTTTAAAAAATTATTACTCAATCCATATCATTTATATAAGCTTATTTTATTTTTCACACAAATTAAAAAATCTAATTTAATATTATTGAAAAAGTATTTTTTTTGCCAAAAACTTTCCTAATTTGTCCTTATGTAATTATCAAAAACTAGTAGTATATTATTGTTGAAAATAATAAAGAAATTGAATGATTTAATTTTCAATCCTCACATAGGTTATAATTAGACAAATTAAATAAGTGTATATTAGTAAATGAATAAAAAAATTCTCGATAAGGAAACGAGGCTATATAATTGAGAAAAAAATTAAAAAAAATCAGCATATATAAATGGGATTGAGGAGTATTCAAAAACTCATTCGTCCCATAAAATGGTTGTCAAATCTTATTCGTTAAAACTCAATTTTTCGAAACTCATTTTAATTTATGAAATTCATAATTTTTATCAAATTTTAACTACATATTTTATCATCTTTTATCAAAATTTACTACAATCATCTCACAAAGATAGATCTACTTTCCTTTTTCGTCTTTCTCAAACTTTATGTCACTTTCTTTATTGAGAATATAATTGATTTTTTCATTTTCTAATATATTCCTATGTAATATGTCTTATTATCAATAAATATGTACTCCTATTTAAATTATTATTTATGTAGGGTATATTCGAAAAAATGTAAGAAAATTTATATTTTCAATTATATTAATTATATTTTCATAATCGGTGTAAAAATGAAAACAAATCTATGTTGATGGAATGAATGAAGTACAATTTTATTTAAATCAAACAGGGGCTAGCACATTACATTATGCCATAGAAATAAGAGATGATTGCAGCAGTGGTCACAAACTTTTCAATTTTTTGCAGACTATACCTTAACTTTTTATTTTAGTGGCTGCAGTCTCAAGCCTTTCATTTTAATGGTAATTGGAGTCCTTGTAACAGATTTCAGCCAATACTCTATTTGTCAACCTGAAATAAAAGGTTTGACTCAACTTGACAAAGTAAATGAAGAGCAAAATGGTATGCTTACAATTTCTATAATAAAACAATTGAAACAATAATCAAAACAATAGTACTTTCTCCAAAGATCCATCCTCAAACCCTTCCCTAAAATAAAAAATCAGGAAACTCAATTAATGTTGCCACCACCATCCATTCGCTCACCGTTGCACTGCCCACTGTCACCACAACAAATCGCCACCACCACAAACATAAATCTCAAACAACAATAAAAAAATTTGGTTAGAAACAAATTGTAGATCTGCAAAAGCTAGCTCTCCCCCATAAATCATGAAGAAGATCAACTGCTGTTAGCGTGGTTGAAATTGAAGATGTTAACCATATGAGACTACCAATTAGACAAACGAGGCTCATCCAATTCTTGTATCGATTATTGATCCACAGTTTGTTCTCTTTGTAAGGCAAATATTAGAAAGCAAATTGTAGAAATTTATAGTCACCAAAAGGGTTAGGTGATGTTGGCATAATTGGAATAGAGTTATTGGAAAAATGATGATGATTGTATCAAGTAGCTAAAGAGATTTGAAGAAAATCAGTGCCCTAAGATACATGTACTTTTTCAATGAACAACTTGTGGGGATTCTAAACAAAAATTTCAGAGCATGCAAGAGGGTTTCAATATTATTAAATTTATCTTGGCTTTAAAGTTTGAAATTAACTTTTGGATTCCTTCATCTGTTGTCGTGTGGATGTGCAGTAGCGATTGTGGCGACTGAGTTTCCCAAATTTTTTATTTTAGGGGTGGGGTGGGGTGGGGTGGGGGGAGGGGGGTCTTTGGAGAAGATGAACAATAATTTTGTTTTTGATTAATTGTTTTACTTGTTTTATTATAGAAATTGTAAATATATCGTTTTACCCCTCATTTAATTTGTCAAATTGAGTCAAACGTTTTATTTCAGGGTGGCTAATGGAGTATTGGGTGGAATTTGATCAATGGACTCCAACTAACGTAAAAGTGAAAAGTTCGGAACTACAACCTCCAAAATAAAAGGTTAGTATAGTTTGTAAAAAATTGAAAAGTTAGGAACCGCTGCTGCAATTATCCCTAAAAATAAACATTACTCTATCACATAGAGATAGGTTTGGATTCCTTTGTTTTCTGCCCCAAATTATAGGTCACTTTCATTAATGAAAGTATAGATATTTTTTAACTTTTTAATGTACCCCTATTTAATATACCTTATTACCAACAAATATAAACTAATTATATTTAAACCATTATTTAATGTAGGCTTATTACCAACAAATATAAACTAATCATATTTAAACCATTATTTAATGTAGGGTTATATTAGAAAAATGGTAAGAAAACTTAAGGGCTGTTATCTTTGTGTTTCAGTTTTGTGCTTTGAGTTTTGAATTCATTTTGAGTTTTGTGTTTTGAGTGTCCATTTTGAGATTGTTGAAAATGTGTTTTTTTGACATTTTGAAAAATTGTTTTGAAAACACCAAAAACACTTTTTTAAAATTTTGACTTGATTATAAGTGAAAACACTCAAAATGAAAAATTTATTTTGTGTTTCCTTTATAAATTTTTAACTTGTTTTCAAAAACGCGTTTTCGAAAATGGGAAAGAGAACGCGTTTTCGCTATTTTGAAAAATCGAAAACAAAATTAAAGAGAACAGACCCTTATATTTCCAACTATAAGAATCAAACTCTGTTTGGTGGAAATTATAAGCGAATTTTTAGTATATTTTAATAAAAGTTGATGAAATGTATTGAAAAGTTGTAGATTTCATAAAATATGTGATTAAAATTAACTGTTGACTTTAACTTGAATATCAAACATGAGCCTAATTCAAAATCTTACGGCATAATTGATAATTGTCACGCACAACTTATGTTTGTGTTCACCTTCTCTTTTGGAAGGATTCACGACATGTTAAACCCCGAAAATATTTTTCGCTTTGCATCGAATCTAACTACATGTATATTGCCAATGGTCTCACATCATCAATATTTTGCAACGGATCCGTGTCTTGCTAGGCAGCCTGGTGAATAGTATCATATTACGTTTTTCAATTCAACCTCTGGCATGCAATAATGAATGGCACCAAACAGTATCATCTACAAAATTTTAGCCCCTCCTTGAAGATTATCATTTTCAAATTCTTTTTTTCTATTTACTCATTTTTAATTTGACATAATAAATTATTTTGTATGTAAATCTAATTTTTTTTTCTATATTTTAACTATACATTCTCTTAAAAATCACTATTCAAAACATATATATATATTTTTTCCATTTACAACCTGTTTAATCCACGTTCTTAAAAAAATATATTCTTTTAATACTAATTTTTAACTACACAATCTTCAATAAAATAATATTACACGTAAATTCAAAATTTTTCCTTCTATTTTAATCACATATTTTCTATCGCGTCACTATTTAAAATACATTTTTTTCTTTAAGAATGTGTATCAGACGGATTGTCGAACAATGGCTTAATTTTATTTATAATCTAATACTACCAATGATGTTAGTCCATCTTTATCATACGAACACATACACATGGCAATGATGGCATTAGTCAAGCCAACCATGTTATATACATTTCTATCCAAGCATTTTATCAATTTCCCATCAATCAATCTTGAAACAATTGAGTCAATGGAGGCAGGTGCTATTAATTCTGTAGTATAAATCAACATGTCACTTGAGACAATATAATCCACGTGTTCGTGTGTTATTTTATAAAGTTTTCACCATCAATTAACAAATGTCGTAAAAAGTTGAAAATCGTGAAATAAAAGACTCGTCTGCCTGATTGGCACTGGCCGGTTCTTTCTGGTTGGCCGAAGAGGCGAGGAAACCTTAGGGTTTCTAGTAAATTATATTTTAGTAGATTTTGATAAAAGTTAATGTAATTTATAGTTAAAAAGTTGTGGATCCTATTAAATATGTAATTAAAATTAATTGTTGATACTTAAATTTTAATCAATTTTTTGTGGCACCAAACGAGGCCTAATGTATTACAAAATAAAATTGAATTACAAGATGTTGAGTTTTGAATTCCATCTTAAAAGTAGCAAGCTCTAGCACATTGATTCTTATTTAATCAATACGAAATTCTATCCTTAATATAGGTTCAAAACATAGTCAGCATCATGTTTGAAATTAAAAAAAATAATTAAATTCAACTGTTTGTTTGAATTTTAGATTCGATTTTAAAATACCCAAACGGTATAACATTATTAAAAAAAGTAATTCAATTCTTTATAACTTGAATTCTGTGTTCATATTTAATTGATGCGAAATATCATCCTTAACAAAAGTTTCGTGCCTATGTAACTTCTATATGAAGAATGCGTTCATGTTTGAGTGTTTCGAGAATGTTGCATTTTACTAGAGATAGAAATGGGCACGATCATATCGTATCTACAACTAATAATTTATTTTTTCCTTCTGATTTTTTGTCATTCTTAATTCAAAGTTCAAGTTTAGAGAGGTTGGGTTCCCCTCTTGAATTCCAACAACTCCCACTGAGTAGCCGTTACTTCTCTCTGCTAAATCATAAATACCTTGTTTTCTCCAGCTACCTACAGTGACTACTATATCGATACGTTAATACCTCAAATTATGTCATTGACATCAGTCCCTAAAAACAAGATTGAAAAGTATTAAAAATTAAAATTCTATTCATAATAATATCACATCCCCATTCAGGGATTGAGTTAGTATCCGACGAACTCCTGCGGTCGTCATTACTAGCTCCTTCGGGAAAAAAAAAATTAAAAATTCCTTACATTTGGCGACTACCCAACATCCACTTGAGCAGTCATCTAACGACCGTCCATACTCACTTGAATTCTTGGATCTACCATTGTCCCCACCCCATCCCATTTCCCAGATAGTATAACTTACAGATTAAGCCCATGTTTGACTGATTTTTTTTTTTTGAAAAAAATGAGTTTTTGAATATTAAAATTTTGGAGAATATATGGATAAAAAGTAGGAAATTTTTTTATGTTTACGTGAAAAATATTTTATTGTGAAAATGCGTGGTTGAAATGAGGATAAAAAAATAGTTTTGAAAGAATGTTTGTCAAAAATGACTTATTGTTAAGGAATTCATTATATATTTTTCTAGTAAAATCTATGAAATTTTACCAATACTATTTTTATAGATAATATTACATAGAGATCGATATTTTCATGTTGTCCAACCAGCTCAACTAACATCGATTTTGTGATTGTGGGGTTAATTATATAAAAAAAATGCTATTATTTTCTCTAATAAAATGCAACAAGTATGTAAAATAATCGTAAGTTCTTTTTTTGTTTTTTTAAAGTGATGCCAATTAAATGTTAGACATGGAGTGCTACTAATTTATTAAAAATCGAACGAGGAATAACACTACAATTTAAAGAGGGAATTGCTTTTGTTTTCAAGAGAATTTAAAGAAAAGTGAAATTAGGCTCATTCACCATTGCAAATTGTGTTAAAACAAAAAAAAAACAATAAAATTGAAATGAAAATGATCAATATCACGATGCTGATCAAATGACCAATACTAAATTTAGGGAGGAATAAACTAACAGAGTAGAGGTGGGGTGGATCTTGATTCAAATCATTTTTTGAAGAGCAATGTAAATCCGAAAAGAAAAAAAAAAAAAAGCCATGCCTCATGAAAATTGTTTTCTTCCCCCCCCCCCCCCCCCCCCCTCTCTTTTTTTGGGAATGGGGTTGGAGAGCTCAATTGCACGAAAATTTGAACAATACAAATATTTTCATTTTACTCACAGTATTATTTTTAATTTTTTTTTTTTTTTATGAAATGCTTTGGGAACTCAATTTAAAAAAAAAAAGTATACTTATAGGAATTTTCTAGCAAAATATTTAGAAACTTAGAATTCAAATGCACTCGTTCTTAATTTTTTACATGTTTCAATTAGAAATTAACTTAATTATAAGCTATATAACTTAATTTTTATTAATTACTTTTCAGTGTGATTATTATCACATCTGTCGTTTATATGATAAATAAAGTTTTATGTATCATATCGTGTTTCTATTTCCACTCAACATAGTTGGGAGTCCAAGATTGGCATAGGAAGAAAATATATAACAAGGTCTCGACTTGCCCATCCAAACCCTAATTTTGTTTTTCTTTTTATTTGTGTTTTTCAAAATTTTAGTGAAAATTTAAAATAAAAATTTGAGAAAATCCCAATGGGGCTGGTAGGGTGATCAAACAACCAATGCTAAATTTAGAGAAGAACAAACTTAGAAGGTGGGTGGAACTCATGACAATTTCAAACCATTTAAAAAAAAAAAAAAAACCACCTTGCCGTTTTAAGAAACTAATGATACCTTTCTTACGTGCACGTAAACGGCACCACAATTTTTTTTTTTTTTGTGGGATTCTTACACAAAACATTTGATGACTTTAGTTTAATTAATTAATATACTAAAATTTCCATGATTATATCACAAACCAAGTTTCTAATTGAGGGTACCAAACAATTTGAAGGTATTTTTCTTGTCCGAATCTGAGTTCGTGTAAACCCTAAATCACTAATCGACTAACTATCGGTGGGACATAAACATTGATCAATACCTCATGATTCCTTTTGATTATCAATACCTTTCAAATAAAGTCCAAAATACTTATTTCCTAAGATCGAAAGTGATCAAATTATTTTCCCTTTGCTTCTTCAAATACGCACCGTTCCAAATGAACATGATTGTATGTAAAGACACTAATATACCGTGAGTATTAGGCAAGTGATGCATGATATATTTCAATGATCCCCAAACTAGAAACGGAAATAAATTATTTTGCTTAGAAAAGGGGATTTGCCCAATTTAATCCTGCAAATCTCTGCAAATGATAGAATGCTTCAAATGAACTCTAGTTATGGAAATAAACAATAATGAAAATTAGAGTTAATTTGAAATCTTTGGTTGTACAACTCTGCCTGACAAATGCCAAATTTATGAGCTGTGTGAACTTGTACATTTCGTGGGGTTATTGTAAACAATAAAGCCAAGAGTAGAGGAAAAATTTAGTAGAATGTGTACATATGTTGATGTGGCAAAATGTGATTGGACTATTTTTTTTTTCTTTTTTCCTATCTTCTAATGATGTCTCACCATCTATTGTCTTTACGGATTTTCAGCCAAAAAATTATGTACTTGTAGCATGATTATATAAAAAATCTAGTCCACATACCCTGATTTGACACCATTAAAATGAAATTTTATGGGAAAATGTGTTTTGGAACAATGATTTTTCAAAAAATATGTGGTTAAAAAAAATAAGAATTTTTTTTTTGAATTTACGTGTAACATTATCACTACATATTAAAAGAGCCAAAGCAAATGCGGGCATGTGTCGCCATTTTCAATCATTGTAAAAAATTCCCTTTTTTTTTAAAAAAAATTCCTTGAAATTCGTCAAAAATTTCCACACCTCCATCTTCTCCATTATCTCACGCAACCACCCACTCCTTCTCTATTTTCCCACGCAACCTCTCATTTCTTTCCATTTGCAAGGCTAATGCTGTCAAACAATAGATTTTTTGTTCATAGAAGAATTTGGCAAACTCGTGTAGTTGGAATACACCTCAAGTTTGGATTATATTTTCCCCCTTTCTTTGTGTCGTTATATAGCCATTCATTCATATTAATTCTTCCTCGAATCCTCTAGTGACTGGTTTCTTTTTCTGATTTTGTTTTCTATTGAATTTGCATGTTTTTCACTTTCTCTGAAGGGGAGATCTTGTAAGAGTTCTTCACTTTGACAAGTTTTTCTGATTTCACGAAACTTTTCAACTGGGCTGAGAGAATTTTCTTGATTTTGGGGTTGTAATTTAATGAGTTTTATGAGATCTGAATATATATAATGAACTTTATGT
>CAIGRP010067549.1:0-20905 GCA_903798385.1 Fraxinus cuspidata | reverse complement strand
AATCAGGAGATTCTTTGTAATAAATGAAATAGAATATATAATCAAGTAAGCTCAATGATTTTCAATAAATAAAACTCTCTTAATTTCTCTTGTAGGTTATTGGAATTGAATGCAAAAGAGATGGATATTTATAGACAAAAAAGATTGAAAATCAGTAAGTTTCGGTTGATCAATTTTGGTTGAACGAAGTGTGAATATTGCCGTTGGAAAATCAAACCGTTGGAGTTTCGGCTGACACTTTGGTTGAACAGAACGGTCGACCAGTGAGGGAACCGGTAAGTGTTGTAAATACGGTAAGAAGATAAAAAATACGGTAAGCAGCATCTTCAGTCGACCGGCCTATACTTCGGTCGACCGTTGAGTGATTCGGTATGTTATAAATACGGTGAGAAGGTGTAAAATACAGTAAGCAGCCTCTTTCGATCGACCGAAGTATGTATGTTTTGAAATTTAATTTTTACATCAAAATGTTCATTTTTCAAAACTTATTTCCATTATCAAAAATATCTTTATGCAAGTGATAAATTTATGAAAAATAGTTTGAGTTTTATGCATTTGCTAAAATTGATGAGTTATACCTTTACATATAAATTGAAGTTTTGATAACTTTCTAAATTATAATCTTCAAAGTTTTTGTTCTTGTTCTATCATGATTGCTTGTTCTTCAACGGATGACGATTTGAGCCTTTGAACGCTTAAGATGATATATATTCATGAAAAACTCAAGAAACAAAATCTTGTTAGAAATATAATTGTATTGTTTGTNGATATATATTCATGAAAAACTCAAGAAACAAAATCTTGTTAGAAATATAATTGTATTGTTTGTTATAATCAAAACAAGTGGAGCTATACTGAATCATAGGTCAACACATCCATGCCCCAAGCATATCAAATCAACCTGTAAGAGGGGAATTAACCCATGAGTTTGAAACTCAATATGTATCATCAGTGCATTTCGTAATCAAATACGAAATTCTGAACTGTAGATTCATATTATCCCACGTAGAGGGATTTCCAGCAAAATCCAATTTCTATAGCATTATCATAACACGTAGAGCCAGAGAATGATCATTCGAACCATAGTAGTTTCGAAGCATCGTACCCGGAGGTACCAATTCTTTCCAACTTTTAATGAAAAATCATAATTTGAAATCAAAATATACACTAGCACCTCTACCTACTTTAATTTGAAACTTTGAAATTTATCATAACACGTCGAGTCGGAGAATGATAATTCAAACTATAGTAATGCCAAAGCACCGTACACGGAGGTACCAATTCATTCTAACTTTTAATGAAAAATCATAATTTGAAAATGAAATATACACTTGCACCTCTACCGACCTTAATTTGAAACTTTGAAATGGATGAATTTGGACGGTGAATATTTTTTCCCAACGGCACCCAAAGCTTTAAGAAATCTACTCCTCTCCTATAATTTTCTTTTGTTTGTAGATCTTTTTTTTTTTCTTGATCAAAGTGTGCACTTTCTCCTTCACGCCCTTGCTATTATTTTAAGCTTTAGCTAACATAAATATTTTTTTTCTTTTGAGGGAAAATAAGAGTAATTTTCGGATTTGAGGAGGGATTTAGTTAAAAAAATGATTTTCCTCTTTTTGTAACCTCCCTTTTTAGTGAAAAACTAAAAGGGAGAGTTATATTGTCATTACTATTTTTAAATTGAGTCTTTAACTAGGAATTTAAAGAGGTTTAAGTTCATAAAAAATAATTCTTATAAAAAGTTTATAAATCAATTACATAAATAAAAAAAATTAAGAAAATAATTATTCATATGATTGTAACTTATCTCTATAAATGCTCACTAATAAAATAATTATTTCATCTAATTAACTTGGTATAATTGTTCTTAATGTGCGTTTATTATTTTTCTTAAAAAATAATTTTATAAAATATTTTATAAAAACATCTGCTTGGTGATTCGAATCTGGGTTGCCTATATGAAATACTATGCAGATGACCATTGTGACAAATGAATTGTTCATTAAATCTTTGTAATTAAATTTACTTCAACTTAATGTATTAAATTATTGGGCTTATAAATAACTTATGGCTTATACTTTCGTAGCATTAAATGGGCCGAGCTTTCAAGTTCATTTCTTAAATGTGATACATAAACCAAATTAAGAATATAAAATTCGAGACATTACATCACTCACACCTTAAACAAAATTTTGTCCTCGAAATTTACCTTATGGTTTGGAAAAGAGTGTTGGGTATTTGTCTTTAACTTCTTGTTCTCTTTTCCAAGTGGCTTCTTCTACTCCATGATTACTTTATTGCACCTTGATTAGTTGAATCTTATTATTTCGTAATTTATGTACCTTTCGGTGTTTTTAATCGATAATTCTTGATAAGATTAATCTTTTTGTACTTTTAGGGATTTATAATTGAACACATGATCAGGATCATGCATATATTTTCTAATCATCGATATCTAAAATACGTTGTGAACTGCGGATAGTTCGGACGGCAAAGCCAATCGATAGGCTACATTTCTGATCCTATCAAGTTTTTCGAAAGGTCCAATATTACGAGGTCGTAGTTTGCCTTTCTTGCCGAACCTAAGTACACCCTTTATAGGTGATACTTTTAGAAAAAATTTATCTCCAACTTCAAATTCCAAGTCTTTTCTTCTGGTATCAGCATAGCTTTTGCGCTGCCTTTATCCTAGTATGGATTTTATCAATGGCCTCAACTGTCCTTTCGATGATAACTCTCTTTTCTCCTACTTCATCCCAATGACAAGGTGATTTATATCTTCTACCATAGAGAACTTCATACGGTACCATTATAATAGTTGCGTGAAAATTATTATTATATACAAATTCCACCAAAGGTAGATATGATTCCCACTGCCTCGTAGATCCAGAACACGGGCTCTTAGCATATCTTCCAAAGTTTGAATGGTCCTTTCAGACTGACCATCGGATTGAGGGTGATACGCTGTACTAAAATTCAATTTCGTTCTCATAGCTCCTTGTAAGCTCTTCCAAACTTAAACGTAAATCTCGAATCTCTATCGGAAACAATACATATTGGGACACCGTGCAATCTTACAATCTCTCTAATCTACAAATGTGCCAACTGATCTAGGCTAAATGTCATTTTTACTGGATGAAAATGAGGGGACTTTGTTAGACGGTCCACTATTACCCATATAGCATTGTGTCCTCTTACTCACTTCGAAAATCCTACCACAAAGTCCATTGCGATTATCCCACTTCCATGTCCAATGGATTTAACAACTCTACTGGTTTTTAATGTTCTGCTTTAACTTGTTGACACACTATGCATTTCTCCTCAAATAGGCCTATACTTCTTTTCATATTCCTCTACCAAATATATATCAAAGATCTCGATACATTTTGTACCACCAGGATGTACGGTGTACGGGTGAAATGAGCATCTTCTAATAACTCATTCCTCAAAACTTTATCCTTAGACACACAAATTCTTCTTTTAAATATCAGTGCATGATCCGAAGCTATTCCAAAATCTTTTCTTCTATCGGTACCAATGTCTTTCCTGATCTTCTACAAAAATGGATATTTATCCTGTGCTTCTATGATCCGAAATCTGAGTGTAGGTCGAACTACTAAAGTTGCTAAACAAGTGGTATTTTGCTCTGGTGTTGTAACTACTTCAATTTGTAAATTTTCCAATTCTTTGATCAACTCCATCTGAATAGTAGGTAATGATGCCAACTGTCCCATAGACTTTTTACTTAGAGCATCGGCAATAGCATTAGCCTTACCTGGATTGTAATGAATAGTGCAATCATAATCCTTTACTAGCTCCAACCATTGTCTTTGTCTCATAATCAATTCCTTCTATGTGAAGTAATATTTAAGACTCTTATGATCTGTGTAATTGTCGCACTTTCCTCCATATAAGTAATGACGCCATATTTTTAATGCATAAACTATCGCTGCAAGTTCTAGATCATGCATCGGGTAGTTCTGCTCATGTTACTTCAATTGTCTTGACGCATAGTCAATCACCTTTCTATGTTTCATTAACACACATCCCAAACCTTGTTTGGATGCATCACTATATATAACCAACCCTTCTGAACCTTTGGGTATGGTTAACACTAGTGCTGTAATCAATCGCTACTTTAGCTCCTGAAAGCTTTGTTCACACTTATCTGTCCATTGAAACTTTACTTCTTTTCTTGTCAATTGTGTCATTAATCCATCTATTTAGGAGAATCCTTCTATAAATCTTCGATAGTACTCGGCCAATCCCAAAAAACTTTTGACTTCACCAGTATTAGTCGGTGTCTTCCAATTAGTTACCGCATCCACTTTTACTGGATCTACTTCAATTCCTTGGGCAATAACTACATGACCGAGGAATCCAACTCGCTCAAACCAAAATTCACACTATTTAAATTTTGTGTATAACTTTTCCTTGCACAGTATTTCTAACACTACTCTAAGATATTCCTCATGTTAATCTTTACTCTTGGAATATATTAAAATGTCATCAATGAAGACTATGACAAATTGACCTAGATATTGGTGAAAAACATGATTCATTAAATCCATGAAGTCAACCCGAATGGCTTAACTGTGAACTCCTGATGTCTATAACGAGTTTTGAAAGCCATCTTAGGTATATCACTAGCCTTAACATTAAATTGATGATATCCAGATCGTAAGTCGATCTTGGAAAATACTTCAGCCCATTTTAATTGATCAAACAAATCCTAATTCTCGGGAGAGGATACCTATTCTTGATAGTCAAATGGTTCAACTTCCGATAGTCGATACACATCCTCATACTTCCATCTTTCTTTTTTACAAATAATATTGGTGCACCCCATGGAGATACACTTAGTCGGACAAAGCCACTATCTAACAATTCTTATAACTGAATTTTCTACTCCTGAAGTTCCTTTGGAGCCATTCTGTATGGAGTTTTAGATACTGGTGCCGCTCTAGGAACCAAGTCTATTGTAAACTCCACTTGTCTATCTGGTGGAGTACTAAATAGATATTTTGGAAACACGTCTATAAATTCATGTACCACTGGTACATTCTCAATCTTTATCGTCGCTTTTTTTCTCCAGAGATGTTAACTAGAAACCCTTGAGATGTTTCTTTTCTCAACATTTTCTCGGCTTGCAAAGCAGATACCAATTGGAGATTGGGTTTGGTCTTTATTTCAAGGAAAGAAAATTGTTCTTCTCCTGGTTTCTGAAAAGACACTTCCTTTCTCTATAACGAATGGTTGCATAATTACGTCACAACCATTCCATACCCAAAATCACATCAAAGTCTTTCACTTCTATCAGATACAAATTAGCTTCTAATGTTTTTTCCTTAATTTCAAGATTTACCGACTTAGCTAACTGATTTGTATTTAATGTTCTGCCTAAGGGGATGCTAAATTCTAGTATACTCCCTGACTTATCACAAGTAATACTAAATTTAGCGATAAAAGACGTTGATACAAAAGAATGAGTAGCTCCTGAATCAAACAATACCTAAGCAGGTGTATTATATATCAGTAAAATACCTGGTATTATGTTTGAGTTTTTCTCTGCATCCTTCTGAGTCATTGTAAAAACTCATGCTTTCCCTTTTTGTTTTGATCACTATTATTATCCTTCTTCTGAGTACATATGGAACAATCCTTAGCAATATGTCCTGGTTTACCACACCAAAAATAGGCATTCCTCCCGTACAAGCATTCACCATGATAAGATTTACCACACTTAGGGCACGGCGCTATTGCAATTACTATAGCCTTACTGGCACTAGGTCCAATATTAGCTTTCTTATTTTGTCATTTGGTCTTTCCTTTGTCTTGACCATTCTACTTTCTCTTCCCAATTTGCCATTTATCCTGCTGGCCGAACAATTGACTATGTTGCTCTGCAGTAGCCTTATGATGCCAAATAGCATGAGCTCAATCCAGCATCTCACGGTATGATGTAAAACGATGTGACATAAGAATCATGCTTATGTCTGGGTTTAACTCTTACTCAAACCTTTGAGTCTTCTTAATTTCAGTGTCAACCCGGTGTAGAGAAAACCATGAGAGTTGATCAAACTTTCGCTTGAATCAGTAAGGGACATATTACCCTACTTGAGCTGAAGGAATTCGCTCTCCTTGAAATCTTTTAGAGACTGAGGAAAATACTTATCCATCACTTTTTCCTTGAATTGTTCCCAATTTAATATCAATTGCTGCTACAAGGTCCTAGTTTGGAACATCAAATCCCACCAGTGCCTGGCATCACTGGTAAACATAAACTCTACACATTGGACCTTTTGGGCATCAGTGCAATCTATGAGTCGAAAAACTCGTTCCAACTTATAAAGTCATTCCTCAACTACCAGTGGACCAGATGCTCCATTGAAGGTATGGGGCTTATGCCTCTCAACTATCGAGGTATGAGTCGGGAAGGTAATAGGAGCTGGTGGTGTGGGTAGAGCTTGATTCTGATTCAGCCTGCCAAGATCATGAACCGGGGTTGCCTATATGATACCATGCAGATGACCATTGTGGCAACCTAGTTATTTATTAAATTATTGTAATCAAATTTACTTAAACTTAATGTCTTAAATTATTGGGCTTATAAATAACTTATGGCTTGTACTTTCATAACATTAAATGGCTGAGCTTCCATGGTTCGTTTCTTAAATGGGCTACATCAACCAAATTAAGCATATGAAATTCAGGACATTACAAAATTTCTCCCAGGCCTTTCCCAACTTACCCTAGGGCCTCATATCCCATAGCCGATGCTTTGGTAGGAATGGGCCCACATCTACAGTGCATGTGGCGAGTCATAACATTAAGTTCTGAAACTTATTAAAGTACGTGACCTCTTAACACTTATGCAAAGTTATAAGTTTGATTTCAGCCATTAAAGTCCGATGTACTTAAGTTCTAAAACTTATTAAGGTACATGATCTATTAACACTTGTGCAAAGTTATAAGTTTGATTTTACCCATTGAAGTTCGATGTACTTAAATTCTAAAATTTACTAAGGCACATGACCTCCTGACACTTAGGCAAAATTGCAAGTTTGGTTCTAATTGATGAAGTCCGTGGTGCATGATTTGGTTATTATAAATCTAAAGTGGTTGAAGAACTTCAGTCTGATTCTATTGTTTTTAAATACGCATAAGTTCAATGTTATCATGAATTTGATGTTGTCGTTAGTGTGATGTTACTTGTTGCTTTAAGTTTAAACATCATCAATAAAGTATAAGAGGTTCTAATCATAGTAACAAACACGTAAATACGTAATAAGCAGAAGTAGAAAAACACAAGTGTTGAGAAAAATGACTTTATTCATTAAGTACACTATTTACACTTGGTGGGGCGAAGCTATTTACATAGAAAAAATACGAAATGAAAACAAAGTAAAAACCTAAGCTCTAAGCAAGTAGGGAATATGGAGCAACAAAGGGAACTATGGCATATGGAGCCACTTCTTCAACTGCATCATCTTCAAGTTCAATCACTTGGCTCATCCTCAAGAAATTTTATCCTCAACTCCGAAGTGTCAATGCTTTGAATGTTGACCTCCAACCACTCTGTCATATTAGTATAGGCATACCTCCACCAATACTTAGCAAAGATTTGGTATGCCTCCATCAAGTTGAAGTTGGCGAGGAAACGTTTCTCAGCATCACTACCAGTAAACTAAATCTGCTTAGCATAATTCCACCTCTTCAGTTAGACTGGCTACTTTGGAGTTCAACTAAATCTGCCCCTTCAATAATAGTTCTCCTTATTGGCCTTCTCCAAGGCCTCATCTGCCAGCTGCTTAAGAGCATCAAAAGTCTCCACTCACTTCGTTAAAGAGGCCAACTTACTTTGGGATAGGTGGACCTCATTCTTTAAATTCTCAATTTCTGCTAAGACAAGGTGGGAGAATTTCGTTGGAGCCACCCACCCCAGTGGTGGAAAACCTTTACTTCTTCTTGGGCTCCTCCACGACCATCTTCTTCCCTTTGTCAACTTGTAGAGGTCGCCCTTTATCCTGGCTACCAGCCTCCCTGCTGACCCTTTCCATTTTGTCTCTTACTTGCTTTGCTCTAGCAGGTGAGGGCTTCATGCCCTTGTGACCCGAGGTGGAAGTGGCAGGAAGAATTGTGGCCATGTCCGAGGTGAAATGCCGTCGCTTTTCAAAATTTTCTACAAAGTGAAATGCGGGGTCATATACAAGTAAATAAAAAGATACTGAAGCAAAAATAGAGATAAGAACAAAGGAGCAAAACTATACCCATCATGGCCATTAAGTAGAACTCCTCAAAAATTCTTCGAAAAATGATCAAATGGTCAAAGTCGCGTGAGGAGGAGGATCGGTGGTATATACCAATAAGAGTGTTCCAGTCACTTTGAGTAAGGTTAAAATGTTCAACCGACCCTGTAAGACAACAAAAAAATGTTAAGTATCAAATCCATTCATTTAAAGAAAAGAGAAGGTAAAAACGATACTCACTGGCTTCGGAGTAAGAAGTTGGGACTTTGACGTGGGGGATAGTATCTACCTCACACTCCTACCACTTCTCCCGGACCCAGAACCATGTCTCCTTCCATCCTTTGATGGAGGAAGACAGGCCCAAAATAAAGTGAGGGAGTGACCCCGACGAACACAAGGAGTGAAACCCCCTAGAATCCCATTTACCTAAAACGTGAGGTTGGAAAACTAACTGGAAGACATGAGGAGGCATGTTCTTACCTTGGGAAGTCTCCTTCTAAAGGAAGTATGTCCCTACTAATTGGGCCCCAGTATTAGGGACGAGCTGGGTGGGGCCGCCAGTACAGCCTAGACAGCCCATAAAGGGTAAATATGCAAGCGAAGCCTAGCCTTTAAAAGAAACTCGCTGATGGCAACACAGCCTAGCCTAGAATAACAGGTTCGCTCATCAGGAGTGGGAAAAAAGAGTTCTATATCATAGGAGATCATGTTCTTTTCCCTAAGATTTAATAAATGGGACGGATCTATAGAAGAAAGGATTTGGGCTGGCCCCATGCTACTGGTCTCTCCTACCCTCTCTAGGTGTAGTAACACTCTGTCCAGTCCAAATAGCCCTAACTAGGTCAGCGATGTTGGTGATTTGCACCCCCATCTCAATAGCTAGTTCACTCAAGTTCAAATCACCCTCGATAGAAGTAGAGATACCATTGATTAAAATATTTTAAAGGAAAGATAAAAAAACAAATATTTACGAGTTTAAGGGGATGGTAACGGTGGAACACCGAAAAGGTTACAAAAACACCATGGAAAGTAAGGAAAAATGAAGTTAAAAATCGGGACGAGAAATAGAGAATTCTTAAGAAAACTTGGAGAAAACTTGAGGTTTCGAAGGATGATAACACCGGATTCGTAAAAATCAAAAGTGGTTTTTTCCACAAATGTTTGCCTTTAATGAGTAAGGTCTTAATCCCAACCGTTGGATGTCGATTCGGGTCATTTGACAGTTCGTGTGAAGATAAATCTGAGCCACTCATCACATATGCTATTTCATCTTCTGTAGCTCATATCAGAGCCTTTGTTCCACACATCCTCATGCATCTGAAGTTCACAAAACACATAGGAGACAACCATTATTGCACATTAAATATGGTGACGGTTGCATGCATAGGAAGTTGAACCACTTTAGCTATCTTGTCTAGAAACATACCACAACAATAAATCATTTGGGCGTAATAACTAAGGTTGCCTCATGTTTCTCACACTTGCTAAAGTCAAGCTCCTCATAATTATTAATACTGAGGCCCAGAAAAGGTTAGACCCAATTCTCTTCATCTATTTTGGACGAAGCTTCAACCTTATAAGAGAACTTCAGGCAAGACAACCTTGGAATTCCTCTGCTTTGCTGACCCTTCTTTAAATTGTTCCAAAAAGTAAGATGTCCCCAGAAATATGAATTCAAGATAACACTGTTAGGAGGTTCGTACAAGTTGTGCACATCGGCATGATGTAAATCACCCACTAATAAAATTTTATCTACTTCCAAAGTCTATACATTACATAAATAAACTTGGGAGACTATTGTTATGCCTCATCATCGAGGCTCAAAGTCAAATGTTCCACGTAGCAATCCACGTAGACAGAAAGTCAATAGAGACCCAAATGGTCAAAATGCAACGAAGTTGTATAGATTGCCGAGGTACTACCTTAATTAGAGAAGCGCTACACTTGGTATGAGATGCTGCTTAAAGAAACAAAGAAAGAGTTGAAGCTCTCTACTCAGAGGACCAGCTACGATGCTCTTAGTTCATCCAAGGCTCATAAGCCGACGTTTCTTGCAAAATATTTGAGTATCTTTTAAAAGTGATTGATGTAACATTTGTAATTGAGGATGTTAGGGTGTCAGCCTATTGTGTAGGGCGGCTGACTTCTTATCAATATATTAATTTTATGAATAAGCAATGATGTGAAGTCTCAACTAAGGAGATAAGGCCACGTGATTCTGATCCAACGGGCACTGCGTCAGCCAAAGTAGTATAAATAGATCATCTTTGTAACTTAGGAGATGTTAGAAAAATTGGAGTTAGGATTATCATTTTCTCATGTCTTGAACTCTCAAATATGGAATCAAGAAGAAATATTAACAAATCCTCTTACAAGCATTTGTGTTTCCATTTTTCATCTCGCATAACACACACTTGGTAGAAAAATATCAAAGTAGATGATCTTATAAGTTACAATACTCTTTTATTTTCTATCCTTTCACATATTCTAGTGAGATCTTTGGTTAGTAGTTTTGGTCCTCATTTGGTGTATCAAATTAGATGATCTTATAAGTTACAATACTTTTTTATTTTCTATCATTTCACATATTCTAGTGAGATATTTGGTTAGTAGTTTTGGTCCTCATTTGGTGTATCAAAGTAGATGATCTTATAAGTTACAATACTCTTTTATTTCTATCCTTTCACATATTCTAGTGAGATCTTTGGTTAGTAGTTTTTGTCCTCATTTGGTGTTCATTGATAGTGTGATCATCTTTTGTTTCACCCGTCGGAGTTCGAATATCTTTGTCTCTTGCCATGAAGCACCTCCCGCATTCAAATCCGCATCCTTTCTCACCGTTTTTTTTTTTCCGGTAGAAACGCACCAATCCCACTAATCTAGTATATACAATGGGAAACTTAATTAACTAATAATAAGAAAATTATAATAGGATTACAATCAAGGAAAATAAACTCTCCTATAATAGATGTGCTAACCTTATGCTCTATTACTTTTGATCCTTTCTCTTAGTTTTTTGTTACTTTGAGCTTGAGTCCTGACTTTTTCATTAGGTAACTCAAAAAAACTCTTTCTATAAAGTCTCATAAATATTGACTTTCAAAATATACTTTCATATTAATATACCGTGTATTAAAGTCGTTATTAGAGAGTTAGGAACGGAAAGAGAGTTGTCGTTTATCATATTCCCTCTCACACTTCTATAACCTCCCTTTGATATCATTTTTGTTTGAAATTTGGAGATGAAAAACAACTTTCGAGGGATTTGACGGTAATCTTCGAGAAAGTACTCAACTTTTTATTCAATTGACTTGCCCAAAATTACTAACATCATTAGCCTTTTATAAGACTTCAAAAAACAATGTGTTATGTCTCCATTTGCAAATTTTTCCCATATAACTAGTGCAATTTCCAAGTACATGAATCCATCAAAATTCATATATTAATCAATTCACTTGTACAATGTATCTATTACATTGAACACATGTATCACAGAATAATACAAAAAGACACAAAATTAACTTATTCAATTAAATAAAATATATATTACAACATAAAGGATTAAACAACAATCAAAATATCAAATTTATTACAACAAACTACACTTTCTGGTAACCCAACAACTGACTCGCCGACACCTTCATTTTTTACCTGTCAAGTTTGCATGCACATGAAATGCATGTTTGCATTTTGGACACTTGAATGCCATTGTTACTTCTTCAATGTCTATTAGTGATCGGTTACTAATGTTGGTTACAAGACTTGCCTTGTGCTTCTCTTTCAAATTTTCACAATAGGGTCCAACATTTCCAACCTGCGCAATGAGATCCCCATCTGTCCAATAACCTTCATTTTCAATGGCGATAGATGCTTTGTTTGTTAAGTTCGCGAATATATGAAATGAACATGCGCAAGTCGGACACTCGAATGCCATTGTTACATCGCCAGTACAAATAGCCTGGTGCCTCTCTTTATAGTGATTTTCTGTATTTTTAATAACCATAGAACTCTCCTTGTAAAGATAAAAAACAATGCATATTGGTTAGTAGATGACCTAAGAAAAACAAGATATTCTTAATAACAAAATTCATGGATATTTTCAAAGCTAAATTACTCACATCTATAAAACGTATTTAGTTACTACAGATATTCGAATAAACTTGGAGAAAGTTTAGGTTCCAACCTCCTTGCCAAAAATTGGGTTTGGGAAGTACGGACGGCTGTCTTTGTTTCGAGGTTCTTTATTGTACTTAGGCTCATGCCGAGATTTGATAGGAAACCAATTGAAGTGTTTTTGGCCTACATAAATTGAGCTGTAGATTCCTTGGGCAAATGACGAAGATGAATCAAAACTGATTGATGATGCCCTTAAAAAATTGAAACTTAAACTTGAAACCGCCATTAAATGTTTTAAAAACGAGGAAGACGACGATAGAAAAGAACGAATGAATGGCTAGATTGGGTTATCTAGTCATTTTATAGTGTAACCACCGTGTGTGAATATGCTCACATGTCAAACATCATATATTGGCTAATAAACCTAATAATATACAATTTTTTTATAAAAAGGAAAAATTAAGTTGTAACAACCCTAAAGATGTCTTTTGTGGATAAAAAAATATTAGGTTTAATATCACAAATGATGCCCTTAAAAAATAGAAAATCAAACTTTAAACTGCCATTAAATGTTAAAAAAGATGACGACAATAATAGAAAAGAACGAATGAATGACTAGATTGGGTTATCTAGTCATTTTATATGTAACCACCATGTGTGAATATGCTAACATGTCAAACATAAGATATTGGCTAATAACACTACCTAATAATATACATTTTTTTTATAAAAAGGAAAAATTAATTTGTAACAACCCTAAAGGTGTCTTTTGTGGATAAAATATATTAGATTTAATATCACAAATGATTTCCTTAGAAAATTGAAACTCAAACTTGAAATCTCCATTAAATGTTAAAAAATAAGAAGAGGACGGTAGAAAAGAATGAATGAATAGCTAGATTGGGTTATCTAGTCATTTTATAGTGTAACCACCGTGTGTGTGAATATACTTCCATGTCAAACATCAATATTGGCTAATAACACTATCTAATAATATACAAATTTTTTTATAAAAGGGAAAAATTAAGTTGTAACAACCCTAAAATGTCTTCTGTGGATAAAAAATATTAGGTTTAATATCAAAATGTATATAGAATAGTAAATCCTCTGACGTGCACTTGCATAGGAATCTTCTTGGTTAGATCATTTGACTTTTGATATGGGTTTCTCTGGAAGTATTTTAAATTCTAAATTCAAATTTCGTGCCAAGTTATTGACATAATTGTTATACAAAATTACATAAAAATGAACAAATCTATAAACCAGAGATTACACAATATGACCGGATTTACCAAAGGCATCAAAATTACACACAACGGGCTCGGATAATATTGTACCCTTTTGTCCCAAAGAGGCCTCAAAACCCAAGAACAAAGGAACACAGTGATAGCCCAAGACTAGCTAATCAAGAGGGGGGTGAATTGGTTTTTAAAACTTTTTCGAAAAATTAACTTAAAATCAAACACATAATAATTAGATAGATTGATTTAAATATCAAACACGAATATGAAAGCAATAAGTGAAAAGGGATAGAGCGTGCAAACGATATAATTATAGAGGTTCAATCCAACGCATCTACGTCCTCCGTTATCAAACTTCCCAGCACGAGTAAGGCAAATTTCACTATGTTGATTGACTTGTGGTGTAATTCAACCTTTTACAAAGTTTTCGGTGACTTACAAGCAAGGAGCACCGATCATTTTATAACGTTGAGTTTTCTATTATCTCCATTATCAACAAAGTCAAAATCTACAAATCATTTTAGTACCACTCCCTCTTTGCATGTAGTGTAACATAAACCTAAACCTAAACCTGAAGACCTTTTAAGTATCTAAATAACCATTTTAAGGGAGTCTAATGTTTTTGGGTCAGGATTGGCATAAACTTGCTCAATGGGACACCGTTATTTACTTAATTTGAAATGACTAAGGTCACATATTTTGAATCATGCATAACAAATTTTGATAACATTTTTTCAACATATGAAGTTCGTTTCAAAACTAGAATTTGTTTAGGCATATTTCTTACGATATCCATTCCTAAAATTCTCTTAGCATGTCATAAATCTTTCATTTCAAATTCATTACTCAAATACTTTTCTATCTTGTTTATATTGTTCATATTATCTCTTATCAATGGCATATTATCATCATAAAGCAAGAGATAAACACACACATCATGTTTAATACCCCTTTTGAAATATATACAATTTTCAAACTCACTCCTAAAAAACCAACAGAGGTAACAAAATTGTCAAACATTTTATACCATTGTCTAGGAGATTGTTTAAGACCATTTAAAGATCTCTTAAGCAGACATACATGTTCAATTTGTTTATTATCTATGAAACCATAGGATTGTTTCATATAGATAATTTCATCAAGATTCCCATGCAAAAAGATAGTTTTAATATTCATTTATTCAAATTCAAAATCATAATGAGTAACTAAAGCAAGCATTAATCTAATTGTAGTGTATTTCACAATAGTAAAAAATGTTGAATTAAAATCAACACTATCTTTTTAGATAAAGCCTTTTGCCAATAATCTAGCCTTAATCAGTATTTCCTTCCTTGATTGTAAAGATCCACTTGCAATCCACATAGGACTTACCTGCAAGCTTGGCTACTAACACCGAAGTTTTATTTTTCATCAAGGATCTCATTTCTTCCTCCATGACAGCTTACCAATTTAAAGATTTTTTACTCATAACAGCCTCTTCGTAGGACTTTGGCTCTCTAAAGGCTAATTCTTTATAGGAAAGAACAAAAAGGGAAAAATAATATCTATATTTAGATGGCTCCCTTATTTCCCTTATAGTCCTATCTCTAGTTAATTGATACCCATCTAACTCAGGCTGTTGAGTCTCTTCCTTATTTTGAACTTGAACCTTCAAATTCTCTTATTTCATCATAATCAGATTCAATTTCTGATCCCAATTTTAGACTCATTGTATATCATATCCCTAATGGTATAGATTTTAAAACCCCCTAGATGTCTAGCCCACAGCCCATACCCTTTTAACACCCTCTGGATAACCTAAAAATACACATTTTTGGGATTTATGTTCAATTTTACCACTGTTTTTATGAGAAAAAGCTGAATAGAAAAATGTTCTCATAACGAAATAATCTACTGGCTGTCAAGTCCAAACTTCCTTACGTGGTTTTTTCACTTAAAACACTTGAAGGAGTTCTGTTAACAATATAGGCAACACTCATTACAGCTTTCCCCATAAGACTTTAGGGACACCTAAACTCACTAACATGAACCTTACTTTATCTCAGCTACCCCATTCTTTTGAGAGGTATAAAGGGACAATCTTATGTCTCTTAATCCCATTTAGTTTGTAAAAATGATCGAAGTCATAATTGCAAAACTCAAGGTCATTATCAGTTCTTAAAATCTTGGCCTCTCTACCAGTTTGATTTTCCATCAATGTCTTCTAAGTCTTAAACTTCTCAAAAGTATCAGATTTTGCTTTAATAAGAAGATCCATACTTTTCTAGAGAAATTATCAATCAATGAAAGAAAATACTTATTTTCTCCTTGAATGATGGTAGATGAAGGCCCCCAAAAGTCAGAATGCCTGTATTTTAAAATAGAAGTGGACTTATGTTTTCCTGTATCAAAATGAAGTCTATTTTGCTTGCCTAAAGTACATTGATCACAAAAAGGAACTTTTGAGATAGGATCTTTCCCAAAACATCCTTGATTGTGAAGAATCTAAAGACCTCTTTCACTAACATGGACTAGCATATTGTGTCACTTTAAAGTGGCATCAATTTCAGCAACTAAGGGTTTAGCAGTAGGTTTCTTAATTGTTCCAGCTTTAATGACATTGATTCCATTCCTCTTAATTCCTTTAAACATTAACAGGGATTCTCTTATGACTACTCCAAGATTCCCATAAAATCCTATGTCATCTAAGTCACCCATTGAAATAAAGGTTCATATTCAACTTATGAATATATCTAACTCTTTCAAGAGTATAGGTATAATCATTTTCAAACTTTAAGGTTACATTACCTATTCGCTCAAATTTTTAGGCAACATTATTCCCTATATCCACTTCACCTACACTAATTTTATTAAAACTTTCTAACCAAACCCTCCTAGAGGTCATATGGAAAGAGCAGCCAAAACCCAAGATTCACAGTTTCTTGCTATGTTACCAGAAACCAATTTAGATATGAGTTCAGTAACAACATAGACATCAACATTGTTAATCTCCTAAGATTCAACTACAATTCCCTCATTTACCGGTCTCTCATTTTGTTCATTTTTCCTTTTATAACAATCTTTGATAAAAATGACCAATTTTCCCACACCCATAGCAATTCTTATTTTTAGATTTTGACTTGGATTTTGACTTGCCTCTAAGCTTCTTCTTATTTTTACTATTTCCCTGAGTATGACTTTCATGCACGCTAGCTTGTCTGAGTTGGGGCCTGCCTCTCACAAATAGGCTTTTATAATTACTTATATTTCTTTTAGATCTTAGTTCTAATTCTTTACTCCTTAAAGAGTTAATGACAATGTCATGAATTAAAGTGTCTAGGTGGGGAGGCACGGGGGGAATGTCCTCACCTTTTCTCCGGTTGTTGGGCCGTAAGAGGTGGTGGTTGTGGTCCGTTCCTAGATACGAAAGGTGGTTGGGATGGTCTGTGCCTTGTTCCCGCATGGCTAATTCTGTTAAACATACTAACAGACTTTTGCGGCATGTATTTTGGCTCGTATTCGGGAAGAAAATTGTCATCCATGTCAACATGAGCATTAGCGGGTCAACCATGAACATAAGCAAAAGTATTAGCCCCCAATTCCCTTTCAAGAAGTCTAAATTCCCTAGCTGCATGGGGATGGGATCCTCTAACTTTAGATTTCATCCTCACGTGGATAGTATCCTTGTGGTGCAAAAGGGAGAATTGGAGGACCTCATTAAAGGACCTCCATGGCCTTGTATCTGCATGAGGAGCTCTTGCATAGCCATATTCTGGTCCGTTATATTTCTCATGTTAGCAGCTATGGTTGTTATTTCCCGTGTGAGTTGAGCAGCTACCCTCATCCTACCGCGCCTATGGTGGTGGGGGGATGCTACCAACTCACTAGGGTTGTTGCTTGTGGTGTCTCTTCGTTATTGTTTTTTCTTACCCTCATAGGAGAGACATCACAATCTGAACTCATTTTTTCATAGCTAAATTGTTGGATTTTTCAACTTTTGGGGCTTCTGCTTGTTCTTTTTAAAGAACAGCTCATTTTTCAAAACGATGCCCAAGAGAATGTTCGTGATTATTGTGGCGATTCCTACAGACGGTGCCAATATGTTGACCTCATTTTTCGCACAGCTGACTTGGACAACAGATATCAAGCCCACTCATGTTCTCTTAAGCTAATTCCAACACGTGTGGACAAACTGTCAATCAATAATATCTCCAATTTAAGCATGGGAGAAGCCTTATAACACGAGATAAATATGTTTGGGCACTGATAATACGATTAAAGATGATTATAAACGAACAATCATAAACAACTCCACCAAAGTAAAAACAAACTTAACTTAAGCAAATAAATAGGGAATAAGCACAAGAGAAAATTGAATTACTTTCTGGGTGTAAAAGTTGCATTAGCCTCAAATATTACAAGAATTGCTTATTTATAGAGTCTTAGTCGAGGTCGTTGCCGTTGGATTGGAACCACGTGGCCTCATCTCTCAAGTCGAAACCTCGCATCATAGTCTGCTATACATTTAATACATTGACAACGAGTCAACTACCATATACAATAGATTGACAAACTTAACATATTACTTATTATAAGAGTCAAATCAATCATTCTAAAAGGATTTCGTAAATTCAAGATCTTCAAACGTGGACTGTGTCCAGCCTTAATTGTGCTTCGGACTCTACTTCATTCAGTCTCGTCACTTCAGTAAAGGGGCTTCAGCAGATCCCTTCCACGAAATCGTTTTGGTGTTTCGAATTTAGTAGGCTCTAATAGGTCATACGCTCTCCACGTGGGATGCCACACGATTTCGACGGAAAGGACTTTGGTGAGTTAGCTAAGCCACGTAGGAGTCTAGGTGGCGAAGCATAACACCAATCTTTATGACATGGATGTATTATAATTTGGTAGTGGATCACCAATAGTGTCTAGTAATATTATTCATTTTTTATATAGCGATTTAAAAAAAAAAAGGAATCCAATCAAAAGAAAATAAACACAAACATGTAACTACCAGCTGCAGCCTAGAAATTACATACCTAACTCGGTTTAGTTTTTTCTTATTAAGGTGTCTTTAGTTCACTAAATTTATGAACAGCCTCTGTTGGAAATATAATTTTTCTTAATATACCATACATTAATTAATGATTTAAATAGAATTAGTTTATATTAGTTGATAACAAGATATTTTAAATAGGGGCATACTAGAAACCTAAAAAATGTATATACCTTCAGTAAAGAAAGAAAGTAACCTATAATTTGGGATAGACAAAAATCGATATCAAGTCTATCTTTATGGGATGAATGTAGTATAATTTGGTAGTGTATCACCAATAGTATCTAGTAGTATTATTCGTTTTCTATGTAGCTATTTTTTTTTTTAATAAAAAAGGAATCCAATCAAAAGAAAATAAACACAAACATGTAACTACCAGCTGCAACCTAGAAATTACGTACTTAACTGGGTTTAGTTTTTTCTTATTAAGGTGTCTTAGTTGACTAAATCTGTGCACAGCCTCTGTTAACATGTTTTCTATATTATATAACTATCTACTATTAAAATAAGACTTAAACTTAGTCGTCTAATAAGACAAGTTAAACTCAACTACCAATTGTTAAATATATAGGAAGGGGAATTGGCGAATTCAGTCCCTAACTTATAGGAGTTTTGTACAAATGCATTTAAGTTTATGCATTATATCCGAAAATTTGTGAGCATGTTTGAGCCCTATTTCTTTCAAAATTGCATTTTGGAGTAGTAATTTGATGGATAATGTGGGTTAAAAAATAAGGAAATATATTGGGTTTATAATATTAATTTATTAAAAAATGTGTGATTGAAAAAATGAAAAATGAATTTTTGAAATAATGGGTACCCAAAACAAGGGCTGAATATAATCTTGTGCTTTGCAACGATTCATTTTACCCATATATCTTAAGATGAGAAAAATAAGCTAGAAGTTCAACAATTGAGAGGTTTCGTTATATGAGTTGAGTATAGCCATGCCCGAGTCCCATAGGCTTGGTTATGAGAAGCCAACCAGTTTTGGGATGCCTATAAGAGATGAAAATTGAATCGAAACTATTGTAGCACGATCATGATCAGGGATGGCAAAAAAATTCGACAAACTCGATACCCGCAAGCCCCGTCCAGAACGGCGCGGGGATTACCCGCTTAACCGGGTATTTGGGTCGGGGACGGTGCATGTACGGGTAACCCGTTCATTTTTATTTTTTTTTTTTAGAATTCAATACTTTAAATGGAAAATTCCACTAAATTTCATTGGTTCTAATAGAAAATGGCAACTAAAATTATCTAAAAAATATGACAAACAATAAAAACTTTAGTTTACCAAATATATTTAATTAATTTAACTTTTAAAAATAAATTAAAAATTAAAAAATATTTTATTGTCTCAGATTAATGAATGAGGGGCAATGAAATGAATTATCAAAAACTTTTAAAAAAAATTAAATAGGTAGTAAACGTGACAAGGGCCCCATCCCGACCTGACCTGACCTGCCCCGCCTTAAACAGATAATGGGGCGGGAACCCCTTGTTGCCATCCCTAATCATGATAACTAGTCAATTTTGGGACTCGTTTGACCAAAATGGGGCTTAACTTGCCTCTTGGTCGGGGTGAGGCGACATAGTTAACTTAAAATTGCACCTCTTTCCCCAAAGTATAATGGAAACATAAATTTGTGAGGAAATTGTAAATGTAAAAAATTAAATTATGTCAAAACAATTATAAAGTTATAAAAACTCCCTACTTTATCTGGACATGAGATTGGCTACAATGCCCAGGTTGACTTAAATTCTTCACGAATGAGTATATTTGTTTATAGTTTACTTAAAAATAAATGAAATGTCAATGAGTACACAAAAGTGAGCATACCAAAAAAATCGTGTTATAATAGATGAAAATTTTTAACAAATGCACTAGACAACTTTTCTTGTATTTGATAGTCTGCATCTTAGAGTCATTCAAGTACATTAGAGCCACAATTATATCTTGTTTCAATCCTCTTCTTTCATCGACATAACCTTGCCACCTGCACTAAATATAACCTCAGATTCTCTAGTTCACATTGGAGGTGTTAATAGACAGTGGCGGACCCAGCCCTCAAGTCCAGCTCGGGCGGACGTTGACCGGTCAACATCTTAAGAGCAAGATCGTTTATGAATATTTAATTAAATAATATTAAAAATTACTCAATATATTTGTAAACGCACTAAAAAGTAAAAATTATATATAAATGAAAGGTAATTCAATACAACCCAAAAGTTCTAAAGAAATACGCAATACAACGAAC
>CAIGRP010067548.1:0-10867 GCA_903798385.1 Fraxinus cuspidata | reverse complement strand
AATTCGTGTGGAAATTTACACCAAAATTGGAAAGTCCTTAGAACCATATTTTGGACATGAAATCTCACAAAAATTGACACTTAGATTGTGGATAATAATCCCCTTCCATTGTGATCAGGATTGGGACCATTGGAGAATGAGAAATGCAAATTTTGGAGTTTTGGAATGCAAGGTGATTCAACTATAAAAAGATCTTGGAATTTATTATTTCAAGTAAGTTTCTTGACTTGAAACTTATGTTAAAAAATGCTGTGAATTCTTACAAATTATTATACTACCATTAAGAAAATTAAGAATAATATTAACAACAAATTAAGAATCATTAAGTATCTTAAAATTATGGGAAAAACATGAGGGGGTCGGTGAGCATTTGTAACTCACTGACACATGGTGAGGGAAGAAGATGACATTGCGTATTTTTCATGCTTCATCTTCTTCACTGAACAAAATATCCTAAATGCATATTCACAACCGCTAATTGGACAAAATTTGAGAAAAGGTCAGATTCTAACCTTGAAAGTTCAAATGGAATTAATTACTTTTCCTTCACTTGTGTTAGGTTTCACTTTAATTGGCGAATTCCATGAACAAAACAAGTGTAATTGAGTTAAAATCATTGGAGGTTGGTAGAGTCTTAAAAAGGGTCGAAGACAATTCAAGAAGATCCAGAAAGGAAATCCGTCGTTCAAAGAACGTGCATGACACGCTCGAACACCCAAAATAGTGACTTCGCTGCTTGACAGGCACGAGTTTGCGCTTGGCTGTTCGCTAGCTACCATTTGAGAAGAAACTGATCACATTTTACACAATTTTCCCAATCCTATTCAACCTCAGACACTACCTATTATACATACTCAAGCCATACTTTATCTGAAAGTGTGGTTGAACAACTTTTCATGCTTGGTTGTTCGCTAGCTGCCATTTGAGAAGAAACCTGATCACATTTTACACAGTTTTCCCAATCCTATTCAACCTCAAACACTACCTATTATATATACTCAAGCCATACTTTATCCGAAAGTGTGGTTGAACATCTTTTCATGCTTGAGAACACATATTAAAAATCAAACAACAAAAATACAAAGATCAATTGATTCAACCACAAATTTAAAATATCAAAATCCTAAATTCTCAAAACACCAAATCAACCACTTCCAACCATCTGTTAAAGTTCTGAAAATCCAAAAAGGTGACCAAAGTTTCGGTTCATGAAGAACAAGTTTGTTCTTAGTGACCCACGAAGATAAAGGAATCCAGAGGTTTTGGAGCTGGTGTTGGAGCATACAATCGAGATTTCTTCGATGATTACAGATTTGGGGGGGAGGGGTTAGAGTCTACTATGTTTAATTGTGTCGGGACCAATACTGTATGTTGATCTTTTATAGCGAATTATTTACTGACAAGTTTGCTCTGAGGTATTTACTCTTGAAGAGTTCTTCAAGGAGTTTTCCTTCGTAAACAAAATATTGGTATAATTTACATTCCAGTGTTGTAATACTTGTTTAATTGATATCTACAGTTTCGATAAGCATGATTTAATTCATCTAGATTCATTAATTGTAACATGTTGCAATTAATGGGTTGGTAAATTTAAATTTGGCATATTATACCTATTTATCTTCTTCTAGGTGTTAGTTGGGTCAAGCTTCATTATTTCTATTTGATTGAACTTGTCTCGAGAATAATAAGATGCCAAACATCTAACAATTGGAATTTTGTTTTGTAATAAGCGCATGAAAAGAAAGGAGAAAAGCAAGGAATCATGAAGGGAGTGTTTGGGGAAAGGGTATATTAGCTCAAGAACTATTTAAACACAATGTAGATTGATCACTAGAATGTTCAAAAGCTTCTAAAATGCACACAAGTAACATTTGACACCTCAATGTAGACCCGGATTGGTGCGAAGAAAGATTTAGGTACTAGCACAATGCGAATTTATCTATTTTCTTTTTCACCATTACTACATATTTGTTATTGATAACGAATCATATCAATAATCTCGTGTTTCCAATCTATTGCAGTACGAAAATATGAGACCTTCATGTAATTGTTACGCTGTAGCAGCAAGTGTTTAGGGATGCATTCAAATGCGAAGCTCTTGCCGTGATAGCTAGAGCGATAAATATGTTTCACATTTTTAAATATTATTTTATAGGCTTACTTAATATATAGATTGCTTTCTAAAATGTTGAAGGAATCGCAAAAAACGTGAAATCAAGATGCAGATCCAAATAGTCAATCAGTTCTAACTGATTGGATGGCAAGTTATTTCAATAGAAAGTTACGGTTGCTTTTTTTTAGTGTTTTAACACTCAAAACAGAAAATGTTTTTATGTTACCATAATGTAGCTTATACATAATTATTTACTTACCATCCATGATATTCTTTGATAATTCAAATAAGTAAATTAAAGAAAATGTTGGGTTAATATTAAACTATTCTTAAGTCTATTTATTACCATAGCAAAGAAATCTTTTGTGATATGATTACATACTTATTGTGTTTCATTGTTTAATTTGAGGTATGTTTTACTTATAATCTTGATGATTACTTTAAATACATAAAGAAAGAAATGAGAAAAGGATTAACAACTTTGAAAATCTATCTAAGTTTGGTGACCTAGTTGCTCCATACTCTGCCATTTTCCAGCAAGTGCGACCAAACTAATGCAAAATTGAAAACTTTCAAAGCCAACTGTTATTCTTTAGCCGTATTTGAAGAAAACAAACAAGAGCATTGATGTCCTAGTCATTACTGCATCAAGGATGATGATTCTAAATCTAAGTTGTGGTAGCAGACAAGTACACTAGTGAAGTAGCACAAGTCAAGACTAGGGGGCTTGATCCGTCAACAAACAGATTCCAGGTTGGGGGGTCCGCCAACTCTATCGTTACATTGATATTTGTTGCTTCTGTGAATTCTGCTACAAAATCTGCCACCGTTTGCCCTTTCATTGAGGTTCTGGGTTGATACGAAATGTCAAATTCGCTTTATTCAACAACCCATTTTCATAAGGAACAAAGCGAGCATTTTCATATCGGTATAACGTGTTAAACTCCCAGGAGGGTCTTGCTTACGTAGTAGACATGTAATTGAGTGCTGCCCTCTTCCCTTACCAGCAGTGAACTCACTGTATCGGCACTTACGATCAGATATAGTAGCAATGTTTCTCCCTCTTTGGGCTTCGCTGACCTGGCTTACAACTAGCTGGGAGTCACTTCGAACTGTCAAGTTTTTGACCTGCATTCCTTTGGCCAATTTGAGGCCCGCTATACCTTGATCCCGTTTCTCCGGCAGATCCGTCAACAAATAGTTTCCAAGTTTGGAGGTCCGTCGACTCCATCGTTACATTGATATTTGTTGCTTCTATGAAATCTGCCAGTGGTCTACCCCTTCATCGAGGTTCTTAGTTGATATGAAATGTTAAATTCGCTTAATTAAACAGCCCATTTCATCAGCCTCCTTGATATGTCTGGCTTTTGGAATACTTGTTTGAGAGGGAAGCTCGTCAATACATGTATACTATGGGCCTGAAAGTAGGGCATCAGCTTCATTGAAGCAATCATAAAGGACAAAGCGAGATTTTCCATATCGGTATAACACGTTTCAGCTGGCAGGAAGGCCTTGCTTACGTAGTAGACAGGTAATTGAGTGATGCCCTCTTCCCTTACTAGCACCAAACTCACAGCATCGGAACTTATGGCCAGATATAGAAGCAATGTTTCTCCCTCTTTTGGCTTCTAGAGAAGGAGACTTAGCCCAAGTGCTTATTTAGCCCTTGGAACGTCTCTTCATACTCTTCATTCCACTTGAACCTTTTCCCCCTTTTAAGATTCTGAATAAAGGAAAGCATCTATCTGTAGCCTTGGAGATGAAGTGGTTTAGTGCTGCTAGGCACCCCGTCAAACATTGCTCTTCCTGGGCTTGATGAGGGATTTCATGTTCAGCAGGGCCTTAATTTTCTCAGGATTCACTTCAATGCCTCGTTGGTTAACCATATAACCCAAGAACTTTCTAGAAGCGACGCCAAAAGTGCATTTTAATAGATTCAGCTTCATCCGGTACTCCCTCTATTGTTCAATGTGGTATGTAGACTTGAGGCTCTTTATGAGCATGTCATTGACGTGTACTTCTATTGTTTTGCTATGAGGTCAGAAAATATTTTGTTCACTAGCCGTTGATAGGTTGCTCCAACATTCTTCAAGTTAAACGGCATGACTTTGTAACAGTATAGGCCTCTATCAGTGATGAACAAGGTGTTTTCTTCGTCTGTTGGATGCATGGGGATCTGGTTCTATCCTGAGTATGCATCCATGAAACTCAAGAAATCGTGGCCTGCAGTAGCATCAAATATCTAGTCGATCCTCGGGTGCGGGAAACTGTCTTTTAGGCAAGCTAGGGTTTCTTCACCGAGACGGGTTAGATATCCACTTTGGGTACACTGCCTCTCTAATGAACCCATTAGATACGAGCTTTTGCACCTCTTCTTTCAGGGCAATGTATCTTTTTGGGTTTAGGGCTCTCCTCTTTTACCTGTGAAGAGTGAATTTTGGGTCCAAATTAAGTCAGTGGCAACTGACTCTAGGTCAATACCTACCATGTCCTCGTGTTTCCACACAAATATATCCAAGTTGTTAATTATGAAGTCCTTAAGCTTGGTTTTTTCTTCTGATTCGAGCTCCTTCCCTATCTGTAATACTTTAGTGGGGTCAAGTGAGTTCACAGGAAAAGATTCAAGCTCTTCTACCTGGGTTGCCTGTGAGTTTGATTTTGTGACTTTGGGGTCTAAATCCACTTCATTGACCCCTTCTTCAGAGGCATCTATCATGTTGACGTCTTTCCCTTGTTCAGGGGTAGGACTTTCGTTAGGTGCATCAACCATTTCAACATCCTTCGAAACCATATTTACACTGCAGGGCTCGAATTTTCTAAAGAAGCTGATATAGCATTCCCTTGACCCCATCTGATCCACTCGCACTATGGCAATTTCTTCCTTGGTGGAAAACTTCATGCATAAGTGATATATGGATGTTACAGTCTCGAGTTCTTTTAAGGCAGATCGATGGTCTACTACAAGGAACTCTATGAAGTGATGAGCCTTAAATGGGGGCTCCCCCATTTCCACTGCCAATGTGATCCTCTCTCTAGGAATGATGCTATCACCAGTAAAGCCATATAAGTGAACAGTCATGGGGGAGAGCTTGTAGTCCACCATGATCTTGTCGAAGGTGGTTTTGAACAGGATATTAACCGAACTCCCATTATCCACCAACATGCATCTCAGTCCATTCCTAGCTATGATGGCTTGTATCACCAGTGCGTCACAGTGTGGGTAATGAACTCCTATAGTGTCTGCCGGGAAGAAAGGGATTGGTGAAGTGTTCCCAGGTCCACAGCCAGTGTTATTGATCAAGGAGCTCGCCATATAGTCTTTCGCTTCTCTTGCGTAGTTTCGCAGTGCATTTTTGGAATCTCCCCTTATGTTTTGGACAACCTATGATGGTGTCAATTTCTTTGATGGGAGCAAAGTGTTATCAACATTTACAGGAGGTCTCTCTTGGTCCTTTGCCCCCTTGCCCTATTTCTACCTTCCTCATACTCCTATTGAAGTGATTCATTCTTATGGTGCCACCTTGCCTTGTTATGCCTAAGCTCTCTCTCTTGCCTAGGCTGGGGTGCATTTCTTTATGTCCGACAGGTGTTTCTACCCTCAATGCCGAGGCCAACTGGTTCACAATTATACAGCCTGGAAAGGTAATTCTCAGTACTATGGCTATCGATTCGATGATATGTGCAGTGTTGTCTATCTCGAGACTCCTTATTTCTCCCTCTGCCTCTTCCTCTGGATGGGTTCCGTTCCCTTTGAGCTTCGGGCCCAACCTCCTCAAATGCCAAAGAAGGCAATGTGTTTAGCGTGGCTGTGGCCAATGTTTAACCCAAGGTGGGGGCTGTTGTGTATCCTACTTGGGTCCATTGTTGTTCCACCGGTGGGACATAGGGCCTCTTTGCTGTCTTTGAGGTAGTGGAAGTCCCAACGAGGTTTTATTGCGGTGATGAATCAGCTCCTCATTAATAATTTCGCATCTCATCATCTCCACCAAAGCATCGTACGAAGTGGATTTCTATTTTGCACATCCCTCCAAAATAGGATATTCATGTTGAAGCCGAGAAAGGGCCTTTCTATCAGTAACCTGCTCGCAATAAGTCATTTCATCCGTGAAATGGGCCAAGTAGCTTTTCAAGGTTTCACTTGCCTGCTGCCTCATGTCTTGCAGCCTCTAGATGGGGGCTTCTCCCTCTTTACTAGACAGATATTGGATCAGAAATACCTTTTTGAGGTCGGCCAACTTCTGATGCTGCCGGCTGGAATGTGATTTTAGTTCTGGCGATGCTCCCTGCAGAGACATGTACATGGATCTTATAGTTGTTGAGATGCTTTACCAGATCACCTTTCCATTCGTATTTAGGTATCTTTTGGGGTACAAAGTGATTTGGGACCGGGGCGCTTCTCAATTCTTGGGAAAAGGGCAAGTTTTCATCTTCATCATCCAACTCAAATGATCTACATGGGCCATCAGAATCATTTTCCTCTGCCTGATAACGAGGGGGTTGTGACATTCCTACTTGATTTCACATGTTCGCTTCGTCCTTCCTCTCTCATGTATCCCCTAAGGTTCAAATCCTTAGTACAGTTGCCCTCTTTGAATAGGAGGTGGCTGATGAGACCTATTTGTAGGCTTGGAGGGGCCAATCCGATCAAAGACGCTGTTGGACCTTTGGGGTTCATGCTCTTGAGTGTATTCGGGGAAATATTTCCATCTTATAGCATGTTATCACCACGTCGGCTCGTAATGTAGTTGGTGGATGTATCTACTTCCACCTCCCTCTCCGCTAGGTTGTCACCATGCCATGCATTGGGGGTATGCTGCAATGTCATTCTCCTCACCTTATTAGGGAAATATTCAATGTCGAGGCGCTTGGGACCCATCTTGCTGATGCATTTACATGAGTAGCTGCCGCATGGTAGAGTTTTATTGGGCCATATTTCTCATGTTTGCAGCCATTTCCCCTACATCCCTGGCTAGGTGCACCGTAGTACCGTCGCTTGTGTTGGTGGTGAGGGCGACGTATGTTCACATTTATGTGAAGGACCTCTTCTTCAGATGCCTCTTGCTACCTATTTTCACCATTTGTTCCTTGGTAGCTGGAACTCATCGCGAGTACCTAATTTCGAGCTGACAATAAGTGTTCTAAACGTTCCTTATTCGTAGTGGTTCTTTCTTTAAGAACCAAAAATTTTTCCAAGGTCTTGTTTCAGAGGCTTTTACCACAAGGATGTTCATGGTTATGGTATCGAAACTTCCCACAGACGACGTCAATCTGTTAACCCCAAAAATTGTATCAATGATGTAGTCGACATATCCCAAAACCTCTAACGTCCATGTAAGCTAAATCCCAAAAATGTTGACTCCAAAAATTGTATCGATGATGTAGCCAACAAATTCCAAACCTCTCACGTCCATGTAAGCTAAATCCCAAATTTGTTGACCCCAAAAATTGTATCAAAGATGTGGTCAATAGATTCCAAAATCTATCATGTCCATGTAAGCTAAATCCCATCACACTTGGACAAGTCGTTGGTTAATCACGCGCACCTCGAAGGTTGAATCATCTAAAGGAATAAATTTGGGTGTGGGAGAGCTTAGAACGTGAGCCTCTAATTGATAGAAAAGGGGTCGGCTTGGGAGTAGAACACTTAAAAGAGTGTGTAGCAAGAATATAGGTTTGAGAGTCTAAACTTGTATTAACATTGAATAACACTAAGTGTGAGATTTTATAAGTTGAGTAAGATAGACGTGGCCCGTCAAATGATAGTGCACGTGCCCTCACCATATTGATTGGCCCTTCTTGTTGCAAGCATCAATCAATCAATCAATCAAGGCATTAAATGCTAGGACTTCTTTCGTATATATAAGTCCTAGTTCTTGGAAGTGGGATTTGACAGTGTAGATGTGCAGGGGCGGCGTTGGCAATGAATTGTGTTGTCAATCATTTCACTACACGATCTATTAGGGATCTCGTCATCGCCTAGTCAGGACTGGCTCCTACATAGGGCCTCTGCCCAAATGGGATTGGTCCGGCTTCGTTCCATGGGAAAGGGGTTGTCTCCATACATATAACAGGGTCGCCCATGTTTCCATGTAAGGTGTGGGGTCCTCACCGTTTGTCACGTAGTTCAATTAAGTATGATTATTTATATGAGTAACAACAACAACATTCAACTAGATTTAAGAACTTCATCCACAAATCTTCAAGAAAATAAAGGTAATTTGGATAAACCTTGAAAATTTTCTATTGCTACTAGTTCTCTTGATTTCTTGCTATAATTTGAAAGGTTTGTGATTGTTAATTGAGAATGGGTGTAGTTTTGTAATGGGTGTTGAAATTGTGTCGAATTTGTGATTTAACATCGGTTATGCTGAATTATGTCATCATTTACAAATTTTACACCCATAACATGTTTGATAATGTCCAAATTAAGAATTTTGTTGAATTTTCACACAAATTTCGAATAACGCCTATAATATAAATGCATAAACATCTCCACATTAGTGCATTCACATTTTATCATGAATTGCATAAAACTTTTGGGGGGTAAATTTTTCAGCCATTCGTCCCCTACGATTCCTAAAGGCCTTGCTTGCATTCCAACTTATGTCCCTTACCTATGGTCCCCTTTTTTTTATTAATTGAGCTTCAATTTAATTACTTATGATTTCTTTATCCTATATACATGGCTAATGTTATTCTTTAACATTTTTTCATAGGTATGGCTCCAAAGAGAAAGGATTCTCCGTCCACATCAAAAGGAAAAGAAAAGGTCATGAGGTCTCAACTACGGCACACGCCCATGTCGATGAAGGAGACATGAGAAGGTGTAGTACACCTGAGCACAAAGAAAGATTCGACAATGTGGTGTCGAAAAGGAAGATATGGCCAGAAAGGTAAATGGTTTTGGAAGACTTCAAGGGATTTGAGATGACAAATATGATATGCCTAGCAAGTTGGGAAAAAGTTGTGAATCAGCCACATCAAGTTTATCCCATGGTACATGAGTACTACACAAATTTTATTTTGGATATAGACACTCAGCATATGCACCAGACATGGATAAGGGATAAATGGTTCATGTTTTCGCTAGAGATAGTCAACCAATACTTTGGATTAACCCAACACAACATCTTACCACTCCTTTTGAATCCAAACATGGCAGCTTCTTACACAATTTATTTACGACAGAGATAATGTATAGCCACTACGGATGGCACATTTCGAGAATAATCAACTTACGGACTATTTGATCATTTTCTATTAGTTCATTTATGCGAACATAGAACCGACTTTCCATTGTACCATAAAAAGTCATGCTAAGGCCGGGTTATTACATCATTCGGTGCAAGGTTTTAATATTGATTTGGGAAGCTACATCTACAATCTTATATATACTGTAGCATCAGATCTATATTGCAGGCACACATTGATATTTTTAGGCCTTATCATCAGGATTTGGCTCCTACCCGGAGAGTAATCATATAGATATGCTACCTAATTAATGTCCGGATAGTTGCCAACTCCTTGAGTACATTAGGCTGCATTGACGCAATAGCAAATGATGCAGCACCAAGTACTTAAGGGCGAAGATGGTGATGCTCCCATTCTACCTCTACTACAGCTAGAGCCAGAGCCTACACTGAATAGATATTTTCCATCATAGTTGTCAAACTCGACCTGGACACTGACTCGGACAATGCAACGGGTCAGTGGTTGGACTGGCGACCCGTTGGTTGGACTGGCGGGTCAATTCTTGTTAAATATATTATTATGTATTTATTAATAATAAAATTTTGACATTTACTAACACTAACTAAATTAACCTTGTATAATTTAGGTGGCTAAAGATCATTTTTTTTTGTCAAAATTTAACAAATTGTAGATTCTATATAATGAAATATGGATTTGAAGCAATAAACAACCATCAATCAAAGACAAATTTATGTGACAAAAATAAACAAGATAGCTTCATATACTATAAGAATATTCTTGCAAAAATAAAATCAACATTTAAAAAATAGTCATGCATAAAGCACATGTTACAAAGTCAATTATTTGAAATAAATCAACACTTTCTCAATTAAGAAGAATTAGAGCGCATCCATGCCGAGTTATCAGACATAAATTCTTCAATTCCTTCGCCCTGTACCAATTATGGAGTCTCAATCATATTAAAATCTTCATTTTCATTATTTTTATTAAATCTATTTTCATTATCATTGCCATCGTCACCATCACCATCACCGTCACCGTCACCATCAAGATCAAGATCATGATAATCAAAATGTAATTCATCTGGAAAAATTATAAAAATTAACATTACATCATATGTATTTTAATAAGAAAATAATGGTATTAGATGAACAATTACCATCATTTTTATTGTTTTGCATAGTACATGCACCTAAATCACGGCGACATGTCTCCAACTCATTATCTATCAGATTTGGTGGATCCTCCTCTAATACCCAATTGCCATAAATGCAAAACATTTCTAAGTCAATAGGAACATAATTTCGACTCTTGAAGTGATTCCTAAACATCATTAGGTTATCCAAGGAAAATAATCAACTATAATTCTAGTAAAAGAAAATCAAATCTAAAAATCAAATAAATCATAAAAGGATGAAAACTTTTATTTAAATAACATTACCATTGTTGCAATCTCAAATTGTAGTGAACATAAACAAGATCATTAAGTCTTTGATGCTCAAGTCTATTTTGCTTTTTAGAATTAATATGTTCATACATATT